>QRDG01000107.1:29894-167824 GCA_012064385.1 Puccinellia tenuiflora | reverse complement strand
AAAGGAGTCGAACCAAACAGTAAGAGGAAGCCGCCAAAGCTGCGCCCAAGATAAATTCGGGGGCTACTGATGGGGGGATACTTTATAGGTAGGCCCATGGACCCGGAAAGTAGACCCACCAAGACTAAGAAGGCCAAAGCCGAGTCGCACGTCAAGTCACATGGGCTGGGCTGGAGACAAGCCAACCAAGGCCCATGACGGAGAAGGGACTCGTCAGGAAGGAGTCCAAGTACAACCCGGAGTTCTAACTTGGAAGGCCAAGACCTAGAGTAGGACTCCGTGTCCAAGTGTGACTCGGAGTAAGTTGTAAATCCAGGGACCCGGCCACCTTTATAAGCGAGGTCCTGGATCTTAGATCGATAAGTCCAAGAGATTCATAGTCGCCGACTCCCCAGATAGGAGCCGGAGCCTTGTAATCGAGAACCAATCCAAGTAATAAAGAGAAGAAGGAAGTAGGTCTTTACCTCGATCAAGAGGGGCCGAACCTAGGTAAATCCTTGTCCTTAGCGAGATTAACAACTCCTACGTACTTCGATCATCGATGGCCTCAGAACTCACCTTCCCTGAGGAAGGACTTGCTGTGACAACCCCATGACACCCATGGTGGCGATGACTTGGGTAGGCTTGGTGGAAGTTGCTAAGTTCATGTCTTCCTTCTATGTTTACTGCTATCGAGGTGGGAGGAGGCAGCGCTAAGGGGAAGATAGTAAGGTTGAAGATGGTGCTCCGCATGGACTTCTATGCATTTTATTTTTTGCGCAGGGGCCTCTTTGTAATATTAGGAACAATTGTCCTACCCATCATGTTTAGTGTTCCTTAATCTTTCTCAGATATAATAAAATGCTTTGGGGGTGTTTTTATGAAAAAAGAGCACTCTATGATAGAATGTTGAGATGCACGTAAATTGTGTCCAGTTGAGGGCTTTTTGATACCTTGTCTATAATTAGGGGGGCGGTGCGTCCAAGGCCAGCCTCCAAACTAATCGGACCTTGTATATTTTTCCTATTTTCATCTTTCTTAGTATTTCTATACTTGATGAAATAAATCTATTGCAAGGTAGTTTTTAACACAAGAATTTACTGAACATCGAAATAATATAATTCCTACAAGAATTAAAATTAAAATCCAGAAAGTATTTGAAAAATAGATAGGAATTGTCCACTACAACACATGAAAAGGAAAAACATTTGTTTTCTTTGGTGATTCACTTGTGCTAAAAAATATCATCTTAGAGTTGTTGATAAACACCATGATCCTTAATTTGCCTATGCATGTTGAAAAAGTCTGCAAACTTGGTCGGTGCATCATTTGGCTCGACAATAGGGATCCTGAAATCTTGAGAATATACAAATTGACACGACTACGTACCACTTTGTTGCATGACTTGGAAGATAATTTGACACAACTGCCACCTCATTAAAGTTCAAGGCTTACAAGGTATGTTGACATTAGCAAGATTATTCAAACGATAGCTCATGACATGTGCATTTAGACCAGCTCAAACCTTGAGTATACACATTCTTATCTAGATTCTCTTGAGTCAACCCCACCTAGCATTTCGTAGCACAAACAAACAATACACAATTAAGGCCACACTATAACGACACAAATACTCCATAATATAATTACAACATGTATTTGCAATTCCTCTACCTAAAATGCAGATACATGCCATATGCAATCTTACATATGACAATACAATTTGTACTGAACTTTTATGCTTGTCTCGATCTTATTATGAGGATGTTAAATTATTACAAGTTTAATTTTATGTTCGCTTGCATAGTTTAACCGCATAACTGAAATATTAGTTGGTGTGTTTTTATTGTAATGAATATCATTGGAAAATATAAACTGTATTTCGTAACAAAAATATGTTATGAAGCAATTTTTACGATGCACAACCTATATAATTTATAGTTATTTATGGTAAAATCAGTAAAGAGTACGATCACACAAATATTTCAATAGCACTTTCTAGTGTATGATTAAGTATGCATATTCATAGAAACTGTAGAGCATAAATTGAACCAATTACTTTTTCCGTGGTCCAATTTTAACAAAGGGTGCATGCTCTAAACTTGGTATTGAAACAATAATGCTTAAAATAATCAGCAACGAAAATTTAGTGTGATTTCTAATGTTTGCATAACTGAGTTTTATTATTTGATATGCTCTTATCGCAACTTGCTTGTACACGAATTACCTTCCAGTTTATAAATTAAACATGCGTTCCATGGAATTTAATATGAAAATCTAGTTACGTACATTTTCATAAAAACTGCAGGAGTACAGTCGGAAAGAACATAGCATGCGGAAATAGACTTTGTAGCACCGGTAGAGTAGTTTGTGTACTTGTGTTCGGTCGAAGCTAATAGTCTTGCCGTCGACCTTAGCAATGCTAATGAACTGGTCAAAGTAAACACACGCAATCACACAAGTGCGTTTGTCAAAAATCTTATCGCCTCTCGTTTGTAAAATTGTACATGATCTAAATAGACTTGGTTCCAGAGGCCCGCTCTCCCGGTACGCGGTGCACGCCGCTGGAAAGACTTCGTGTTTACACAAGTACAATTATATAGGTAACAACTCCACAAACCAAATAAATCGTCAATGGCTATAATTGACGTGCACATGATTTGTAAAAAATCAAGCTCAAACTGCATGGGTTTAAGACCGGTTTGTTTCGTTCACGAACATGATGTGGATGCATAGATGGCGACGAAGCAGGAGCGCACATGAATCACTTCTCTTCTCTAACGTGACCCAACTCATTTTCTACCAGCAAAGTGGGGTTAAACTTAGTCCAACCACTTGTCATGCATGATTTGGTCTTTAAGATTTTGAGAAATTGTTTTGTTTATGGGCCTAAGGTCCACAAAATTCTATGAGCATGCAGAACTAGACTTAATCTTCGTGGCAAATCTATAAGTTGGCATGTCCACGACTCCACCAAATTCTATGAGCAATTTTCTCCAAAAAAATTCTATGAGCATGCAGAACTAGACTTAATCTTTATGGCAAATCAATAAGTTGGCATGTCCACGGCTCCATCAATTTTCAATTTTATTTATACATGAAGAGACAAAAGATTCAACTACGAATGTATTTTTTTTTGCGACACTATTTAAAGTTGGGACTGTCTTTTGTTCTCTGTGTGTATGCTGAATTTGATTTTATAATTATTTTTTTTTTGAAGTTATAGAAACATATCTTATGATCAACTTGCTCATTTTTCCTTTGCATAAGGCTAGTCACAGTGGAAGTAACTTAGCTAGTACTAACTTGCATGTCACCTAAGCAAAAAAGATGATGTGACAGCTAATTAATAAGGAGAGAAGCAAATAGAGTAATATAGCTAGTTACTGTAACATCATGTTTTCCTAGACAAGATGAGTCTATAACATAATAAATAAGACCATCTATGTTATTCTTTTTATGTTACTTTACATTTGATGAGTCTTAGGCCGTCTGTAATGCGTCGTATCTTATCACCGTGTCTTGGTGCATGCTTAGTTTTTACATACGATCTCCCTAATGCGTCGTATATTAGGTACGTATCTTGCATGGGTCTAGATTTAATCAGTTTTGGATCAATATTGGTGTATTAACATTGTGGCCCATGTGTGGCCAGCTAAATCAGGCTAGTCAAAACCGCATTAGCCGCAGGGGATCAAAACAATTAATGACTTGCCTTGGAACATGAGCTAAGAACCGTATCCCGGTTAACATACAACATCCTTCTCTTTCCTCCATAAATACCCCTTCACGTAAGCAATTCACCTATGGTTTCATGCTAGCATACCAGCGTTACGGACGGCCTTAGTTACTCCCCACTGTGACCAGCCTAATAACATTGTGGTAGATGTCTTCCTCCTACGGTAGTCCCGTATGCGTGTACGTGGCAGGGCTAATTAATCACTCCTGCTCCAGCTACGCACCAGGTGACGCAGCCGTGCTGTTAATCCGCCACCATCAGCGTTGGATCAGCAGGCGTATCGGAGACACAACCTCGCCTGATTAGCGCCCACGGGCTCGAGTCCACCGCCGAATTAATCGAACCCGGAAGCAGGTTGGGTGCACGCAGCTGTCACACGAGTAAATACGCCGGCGTGCCATTGCCATATTAATTGATCGATCGATTAGCCTGCGCGATTAATGAATCGATTCAAAGTTAGTACTACTCCATGCACGCATCAATCCATCCATCGATCCGTCCAGTGGGTGATTTATGCCCTCAATTGTATATCGTTGATTAATTTGACCGGGTGCAAGTACCTATAGTAATTAGGAGGAGAAGGGGAGTAAAGCGTCACAATTAGTAACTAATTACTCCCCTAATTAATTAGGAGTACTAATCGGAACGCCATGTGAGGATTAGGATGCGCATTAATTGAGACGGAGCGGCGACAAACAGCTACAGAACACTTCGAAAAAAAATTGTGGCGACTACTACTGTAGGTACTATGCTCCAATAGTCACGTGTATTTATGTGAGAAAAATATGTGTGGATTTTCAGATTGATTTGATTTTACGTGACACACTGATAGGTACTGTAGGCGTAGATTAACAAGCTAGGCGGCGGTGGAGATTAGACAGGTGCATTCCCCGGTTAATTACGGTGTGATCGTGAAGCTATAGTCGACTTATTCAGTTGCTTGTTTCCATGCCACGTATAGTGGCTACTAGTAGTGTCGGCCTAGCTCATGTCGTTTTGTTCACTCATCGAGTAATTAATAAATGCTGCTTACGATACGTACATAGGAGGAGACGCGCCGGATCGAGATGTTGCACCTTGACCATTATGCTGAATCTTCACCAGCAAAGCTGTTTGGTAGTATTTCATCATTGCCATTTCTATAATTCCATCCGCCTGACACTACCTTATCGAAAAAATCCGCCTGACACTTGTAGTGTTGGCTCCTTTAGAATTACTTCAATATATATATAGTGAGACGAATGATCTCGGATTTCTCGATGAAAGGTGTGGGCAAACCGAGTCATGTAACAAGGATATATATTGTAGGTTCAAAACGAGTTATAAATGGAGGTTACGAACGCGTAAGTATATACTGTTACATTTCCCTATCATGTTATGGTTAGATTTAGCTATAATCCTTTACATAAATCAAGCAGGTAACAAAGAGGAAATTTATGCTAATGTGGTGTCACATTAGGGGGTTGGGAAGTGAAGAGAGGTACCCTGAAATGGTCGATCATTCACGGACTAAATGTGTACAACAACAAGGTTTTTACCTTGCATAAGAGTTAGTAATTCTAAGGTTTGGGAAAAGCAACTCAGAATGATGTACTATCTCTTTTGCTTGATTTTTTATGATTACTAAAAATATGTATTTTGATTTGATAAGACAATGACTTTCATAAAAAAATACGTCCCTAATATGTTACGTGTGTATGATTAAAAAAACAAAGCATCTTAGTATATTTTTTATTACGAACCTAATGACATCTCACATAACATGTGTTCATCAAATTCATGTCTTCACAAGTGAGAACGAGGCAATAACCTAGTGGTTGGGGTTACAGTGGCACGCATGAATGATAATAGGAGTTTGATTCCCGTCAGCAACGAATTTCCGGAATTCTCATACGGGTGGGCTCCTTCTTAATGAAATGCCACGGTGCTCCTCCCCTGTTGGTCATTTTTTTTATGTCTTAACAAGTTTATATTTTGAGACGTGCATTGTAAAAGAAGGCTTTATTCTGCATTTGTAAAGGATTTTTCAGAATTTCTACCACTCATCTAGTGGTTCTCAACATTTTCCTGAATTTGGTCCACTATGCGATGAAGTTTACAGTCAAAGAATACTAATCAGCGGATACAGTCGGACAGAGGACGCAGGATTTGGATTTGGCGGCAGCCTATCAGTTCTTGACCAATGGGATCCCCGACATCGCCCTCGTACTGATAAGGTTGGATCGATGAGACCACGTATGTATGTATGTACGAATTCTGATTGTTCTACATCATGTATGGATACTGGAGTGCGTGTACAGATGTTGTATTTTAAGAACGTAAACTATTTTTATTCACTGTGTACAATGAAATTAAACTGTTATTAATAATTTGGCCACCAAGATCAAGTTCAGTTGCAAAATTAACAGAATGTAAGGACAGAAGAAAAGAACCGACTAGTATTAGTTTGTACAGCTACAAACCGAAGAGACAAAACGAAGAAATTCATGTGTCCAGCAGCTTTCATATCTGATTTGATCCTACAATCATAATTTTCTACTGCAGAACATGTAAATTGTTTCTGGTGAATATTCTAATAAAGTTATCAAGAGATAAACTACCTGGACAAAGTTTTCAAAAAAAAAAAACTAATTCTCTTTTCAATATTTTTCCTTTCAGGCTTTCACTCGGTCTCATCGGCGGCGGCGTTCAGGTCGATCCTGGGCTTCTTCCCGCTGCCGTCGGTGCCGGTCTTCTTGGCGAACGGCGGGACCCTGGCCTCGCAGCGCGGGCACGAAGGGTCGGCCTCGACGACGAGCACGTAGGTGAGGCAGGACGGGCAAGCGGCCGCGCGCATGGCCGGGTTCGCGGGCGACTCCGTGGTCGCGACAGTTGCCGGCGAAGAGCGGTTGCGCTTGCCCAGGGAGGAGGACGAGGAGGAGGTGGACGCCGACGAGGACGACGACGTGGCAGGCGAGACGGCGGATCGCATGGCAGCGGCGCGCTCAAGGGCCGAGCGGACCATGTCGAGGGTGCAGACCGCGGCGGAGCTTGTGGTGATCGAGGCTGAGGCGGCCGGTGGAGGCAGGTTGAGGTCCTGGTGGCTGCCCTGGACGGCCTGGTTGCGGTGAGGCGTCAGGAACGTCTTGCCGGACTGCACGAATCGAGAATTCTTGGTAAGCAATCTAAAACTGATGCAAATATATCTGGAATTATGAACACAAAAGCTCTGCAATCGAACAGAGCACGAAAATTTTGATGATCGTTGCTGTTGATAACATGAACTGATCTAACGAATTGTGTTTCTCCCAAATTTCATCTCGATAGAAAAAGGATTGAACCACACGGACGGGAATTAATTAATCACTAAACCTAACGTGCTCACGCATGGACATCCTCCTTGTCCCTTGAGATCGGAGGAACAGGATATTCGGACCGAATAACCGAGATACGAGGAGAACTCACCAAGAGGTCAAGCCGTCTCTCCCAGCCGACGGGCACCTTCACCTCGAGGTCGACGATCTCGTCGTCGCCGCAGCCGTCGCCGGCGCTGTCGCCGCCGCACCCGCCGAGCAGATCCATCGTCACCATCTTCTCCGACGGCGCGGCGACGCCTCTCTTCACAGCTTCCCCGCGCAGCATCCTCGCGATAGAGCTCACCTCCGCCGCCATTCTCTCTCTCACCCTGGCAAATTCCCTTTCTCAGCGGGCCTGCTCTGGTTTCTGTGTTTGTTCCTGCAGAGAAGAGATCGATCGGTGGGGTGTTTGGCAGTTCCTGGTGGGGCGTGCCTATATATACCGGGAGCCCGCCGGCGCGACCACCGTCCGGGGCCCACGTGCCAGGGACCTAGGAGGGGGGAGCCTCTGTGCGTTTAAGGATCACTACTATTAATTGGCGTCGTTGGGAAATGGTTGGAGGATTATTCAATGCAATTACTGCTCCAATTTCTTGCGGTTTAAATCCACTCGGATCGAAGAGGCCGGATTTCAATTTATTTTCGTTTAAAGTTTGCATTGATGTCTGCATTTACATGCATAATATTGTGGGCTGCTACTTAATTTGGCAGGAAGAACCCTTGGACTGCCGGTGCAAAATCATGCTTGATTTATGTGCTTTTATTTAATTCCATTTATATGTGTATATTTATTTATTTTGCCGTTATTGTTCATCAAGAAACAGGTGCAACTACTAAATTCATTGCTAGATTGGAGTATATCCATCCACCATACTACTCATGGGAATTATTTTTAGCTTAGAATAGAGCAATGCCGCGTGCGATAATATATTCCAAATAAATGGAAAGATTGGGATAATGATTTCTAACAAATGGAGAAAAAATTTATGTCCAATTTAATTGAAATAAATATACGGATTAATAATACATACTCTGATGGACTTGTTTGATCTTTATGGACAATGTGGCATGGATGTGTTGAATATTCATCTGTTAACAAATATGGCATCACCGACGATGCCTCTTGATCGATATCTTATTTCTCCCTTTGCCATATTTCTACAGGGGTCTCCATTTTTCCTCGATCGCAAATGAGCCACATCCACTCCCATTCATGGTTGTCTCTCTTGGAAAACCTATAAATGACAGTTGCCGCCTAGTCAATATTGTGTTGTCGTCACCCACCACCCTCGATCATCCAAGCATGTTGCCTCCATCGCCACTGCATCCGATCTTCCCTCCAATATTAGGCCCTCACTCAACCCCTCTTGAACCCTATGTGTATGTAATCGTAATTCTGACACTAAATCTAGCAAATTATGTGTATTTGTCTGGTATTATTGTCGTTATTCATAGCAAACGTTATGGAGTCGTTTCATATTATGGATTAATAATACATACTCTGATGGACTCGTTTGATCTTTATGGACAATGTAGCATGGATGTGTTGAATATTCATATTTTAACAAATATGGCATCACCGACGATGCCTCTTGGTCGATATCTTATTTGATATCTTTTTCTCCCTTCGCCATCTTTCTATTAGGGCCTCCATGTTTCTTCGATCGCCAATGAGCCACCTCCACTCCCATGCATGGTTGTCTCTTGCTGAACCTATAAATGACAGTCACTAACAAACTAACTTGTTCTTACCGCCGTCCTCTAATATGTTCCCACCTAGGTAGTACTGTGTTGTCATTACCCACAACCCTCGATCATCCAATTATGTTCCCTCCATCGCCACTGCCTCCGATCTTCCCGCCAATACTAGGCTATCGCTAAACCCCTCTCGAAACCTATGGGTACGTAACCGTAATTCCGACACTAAATCTAGCCAATTATGTTGATTTGTCTGACATTGTTGTCATTAATTCATAACAAATATTACCTTTACTAGTCAGTAATAAGTAATAAATATGCATGTGATACTTTTATTTTCAAAACAAGAGTGATGATATGTTTGTCACATTTTTAAAAATTGGAATAGCATTTCTCAAATAATAAAGATATTCAAAAAGTTAATTTCAAATAGGAACACCATTATTCATGAATGCCTCACAAACCATACATGGACCTAACCTTATTTCGACACGGACAATAATGAGTTATTGTGTTGTGTGATATTCTTGCCTTTAATTGAGAGCAACCTTTAATTTCACTAGATAATAGGTTCTATATATTCACGGGAAACAAACATCTTCTATATAATAGGTTCTATATATTCACGGGAAACAAAAATGTGGGTTATGGGTTATGAAATTTATATCGGTCAGTTTTGTATTCAAATAAAAATTGAATAGCATAATTTTGATGAAATTTTCTCATGTATTATTGATCGATTTGATGGTAAAATCACCCATGTGATTGTGGATAGAGAGAGTAGCGTCCTACAAAACTAACATATGAAAAACCTTATTCAGGTGATAAATTAAGTAAAATGACACCTAATAGAACCCTCTCGAACCTTACGTGGACCTAAGCATCATTTTGATATGAACTCCGATCAATCACCGGTTGTCAGATATGATCGACTACAATTCACATCAGCCATTAATTTTACTACTAGTTAGATAGGTACTAAATATTCACGGGATACTAACATTTTCCAAACTTAATTCTTTTTTATTAATTAGCATGTTTGAAAATTTGGAGTATCATTTTCATAAATAAAACAATCGATGTACCGTATCAGTTAATTTTAAAGTATATATATGAATGCCTTTGCAGACGAGATAATTTATAGAAACTAGCACCAAATTTGTATCTTGGTTGTCGTTAAACCATCAAAAAGTGAACCAAACCGTAATTCCAACACAAACTCCGATCAGCCATTGTGTTGTATGATCGTGTCGTGTTTAACTCTGAGCAACCATTATTTCAGATGCTACTAGCATTTGCCAAATCGACAGGATAAAATTTTGATCATACGCCGTCATGTTAAAAAGTTTGGAGTGGCATTTTAAGAAATGCACAAATTATCAGGAACATACATAAATATATTTTGAAAGTGGGGGCAGCGTTATTTGGGAGATATTTATAACAAGGATGGCACCGAATTGAATGGCGGTAGATTGGTAGTATATTTATGACTAGAAAAGAGACGGAATTGGGCACGTATCTTTTGTTTTAATGGCTCTACAATATTTGCAATCATAACTCGCCACATCTAATCACGAATTGAAGGCGGAGATTGTTTTCCATGACTACTGAATGGAAAGGTTTTAAATAACGGGCAACAACCTGTGAGACGAACTTAATTCGCACGCAAGCTGGATCGATCCGCTCCATCCATCATGAAAGCTTGCCACCTAAAAGCAGATGATCGTTCCTTGTTTTAGTTTTAGATTTGTCTTTTAATTGATGGTTCTCCGTCCGTGCAGTATTAAACACGTTTTGGGACTTTGTATAGGCTTTTGAATCTAGGCCTTGATTAAGGAGCTGGTACGAGTAGTTAGCTGTACTTGAGATGCAGATGAAGAATTCTTTCATCCAATTAACCAGTCACAGCAACTTGAGAAAAGAATAACACAGTAACACTTGTAATTGTAAAACGCAGTTGTTTCTTTCAGGAGTATACACTGTTAGTATCTACAAATAACACTGTTCATGACTTAACAAAGGTAATTCCAGCTTTACACATAGAAACTATGTTATAAGTTCAAACTAAATATATTTTATTTGCTATAACTATGATCTCCTCGTAAGACCAACATGACAAACACTATACTGAATGCAGGCCGCTGCTACGTTATGAATTGGTACGCACGTTTAGGAAGAAGGTCTTGCAAGGTTTCGGTTAGCTGGTTGACGCGGAAGTCCCCACCGGCCGAGCAGGTGACTCCTATACATAGATAGACGTCCTCTGTCTGTGCTGCATCTGCTCCGAGCTTCTTCAGAATATTGTTCGTTCAAAAGAAGGCGAGGACCCCCCATGAGTCCCCAACAAACCCATTTATTAGCACGAACGACTGAATTTAGGAGTAGCATGGAAAAAGTATGTCTCATAAATCTTCACACTCAAGAGTTAAGCACCCATCGTCTCCAAAAAGGACGTTTATATCGCCCATTGAATGCCATCACCCTCTTGATCTTTGGACTGCACTTACTAATGAACGGATTATTAGGGCCCTTGGTTATCATCGCATTCATGGCGAGGCAAATGCTCATCCTGGATTCTATGTGGAGTTTCATGGACTCTTGTTTTACAAACTCATGTTTGCCTAGGAAAAACACTATACCGAACCAGTAAGAGCAGAGGAAAAAAGAAAGGCGATACCGAGGCATTTAGGGTTCCTGTCCCTCCCTCAGCAACGTCACCGGTCAGCTCCACCTCTGATAGCATTCAGGCCTTGGAGATCCGGCGGACCCTAGTCTCTTGTCAGTATGATGTTTTTCGTTTTTCGCTTTAGTAAGTTCTGTCGTCGTCGGGGTGGTGAGGCGACAATGACATCCCGGTGTCGAATAAGATCCTACTTGCCCTATCCTCTGGTGCGCTGGTCCTTCGAGGTTTAGTACGATCATTTCTCATTTGTCAATTAGAACAAACTCTACTACCACAAGATGTGTCGGCTCTGGCGAGGGAAGTGCGAGGATGGTGGCACGCCTTTGGCATTGCTCCAATGCTTGTAGTTGTCGCTACGTGGTCTAAGGACCTAATTACAGTTATTATAATTTTGAGTTTCTTTGTACTGTTGATGATGATTAATAGAGCAGTGGACGTTTTCGTAATAAACTTCTATGTGCCTATTATTGTGTGTGGAAATTTATCTTCCCACGTGTAATGAAGGTATATTCCAAGATATTTCTCAGAAAAACTGAGGATTTTAATATCAGACCTTGTTAGAAACATAAAAACTCGAAACATAAAAATAGGTAAATTGACAAATCTAGATGTCATGTATTTTAAATTCTTACATAAATTAAAAACACATGAAAAACTCAAGGCGTCACATGAAACCACATGAAAAATTACAAAAATTGAGAAACATCAAGTTTGTTTTCCTCAAAATTTCCTACAAAAGCCCATTCCATAGGGAAGTAAAAGAAATACCATATTCATATTACTCTATCGGTACCATATGAATTTTCCTATAGCAATCATGTCTACAAAATTTCTATATTCTTTTTGCTCCAATACGGCCTTAAGGAACCTTCTAAAAGGGGTCATTTCCATTGTACGATTTATTTCTGGATTCATGTTGAGTTTTTGTTTCTTTCTCTCTTAGTAGATGCAGTGATCTCTCTCCGTTTCTCCCTCCCTCCTCTCTCTCTCTCTCTCTCTCTCTCTCTCTCTCTCTCTCTCTCTATCTATCTATCTATCTATCTATCTATCTATCTCTCAATTTAATGTGTTTTTCCACTTGTGTGCAATTAATAAATACCTTCAAAGTAGTGTTTCAATATACTATAACACGTGAAATGTTAAACTGTTCTTTTTAAATCTGTAGACTTATCAGGATGTATGTATAGAAAAAAAATCTAGTATAGAGTTTCATGTCATCTTGAATACTATAGGATCAAGTAAAGCATATCATTCTTCCCAAGAGACCAGACTAGATGAAAAAGATATATACAATCCAATACAGATAATTTTTATTGTTTCAATCCCTACAAATCAAATAACTCGAGTGGCAAAAATTATAAATATTAGCATATAGTAAAACTTTATGGGTTTGTCTCCCTTGCCGTGTTGGTCGTGTGTGTCTTTGATGTAGAGGCCAGAAACAAACAATTTTTTGGTATCACAAAAATACATGGCAAAGATCACAAAAAGCTTCCATACCTCAAGCACAGAGTAAGAAATGAGTAATGTACCATACTAATATGCCGTAGGCAGTTTGATGCATGTCATGGTGTGCACGAGGCCTGATATTGCCTATGTAATTGGAGTTGTTAGCCGTTTAATGACAAATCAAGGAATTGGAATGTAGTGAAGTGTATTATCAGGTATCTCAAAGGAACTTCTAAATCGTGCGTATGGTTTGGAAGCTATGTCATGTATTGCAGCTTACAAATGCAGATTATTGTGATGATGTGGGTATTATGAGTCAACATCAAGATACCCAATGACTTATGCAGGGGGAGCAATGTCATGCAATCAAGGTTAAAGAAATGTGTTCCGTTGTCAGTCAAGGAGATGATTACATTGATGTGGTTGATACTTGCAAAGAAGTGTTGTTGATGAAGAAATTCTTAAAAGAGTTGATCATGAAGGAATAAAAATATAATATATTATAAGTCAGTCACAGTGATATTCATCTTGCCAAGACTTTCAAGCTTACACTCTCTAACTAAACACATTGATTTGAGGTATCATTAGATTCGATATGTTATGAATTCTAGGATGATACAATATGATAAGATCCATATCGACACGAATGGTTCATATATGGTGACAAATATATTACCAAGTGAGAAGATATAAACATGATGCAAGGTAGCAGGGATGGCGGTTCCCCCTTCATGAGCCAGAGGGGAGATTTTTTTTGAGATTTCATCCTCATGTGGGTTGTGAGGACATGCCAAATTATGCACTTTCGGCAGCCCAAACAGGTGCATAACCTTACTACCCATTAGGATTGTGACATATGGGTCTTTTGGAATTTTCCCATGAGGGGGATGCTAAGGTTTTCATCGAACCACAACTAGGTGGACTGACGAAAATCCCATGTTTTCTTCCATTGGAGAAGAAAGAATGAAAATGAAGAAAGAAGGGAAGGAAACGAAATTGAAGGAAGAGGTTGAGATGAAGCAATGCTTGTTCCCCAGAAAGTTGTGAATTCTGGATCCACTACGTTATGTACTTGAAGTTGTGGTTCCGCCATCTTGAGATTGTTACAATCCCTAAGTCTTGTGTCACAAATATTTTAGTTGGCATCCAAGGTCTATGATATCTTGATTTATAAGATACTCTAGTGCTCACTATAGAAGAACTCGTTGTATCTATATTTTATGATAGTGATTTTTTTTGGATGGTTTTGGCCCCTTTTCCTTCAATTTGAGGGTTTTACACGTAAAAGATCTGTGTCTCTATGTTGATGCTTATTGTTGAACTTTTGGTTTGGGAGCAAATAGGGCCTGTCCTACCTGCATACAAAAATCATATAGCTCATCGTGAACCTAGTTTCTCCATGTATATTGGATGTATATGTTTCCTTCCGACACGAGTAATAATCCATGAGTTAGTACACAATAATGCTGAAGTTAGACATTGATTTTGTCGTGCATTTTTTAGATCATGTATAAGTGTGCTAATTCACCAACAAAGATATCTCTAAATGGTACCGCCCACTGCTAGCACAAAAAACTACTTAACCAAAAGTTTCAAAAGTAGACAAAATATTATGGACATCACAAGGGTTGTCAAACATGACTAGTTTGATCACAAAAGTATTTTTTTGAAACGGGGACAAATGTTTTGCCCAAATCTATTAATTAAGGAGTTTTACAAGAAAGTAAGTTCGTTCGGACCCATCATTACAAGAGCCTACTCTCGTGGCAATAAATCACTGATGCACTTAGCACCCGCCAAAACCCACATTAGGGCTTCATTCTTTATCTTATCTTGGATAACTAGCAGTGGTACGTGCTTGTTGTGGAAGGCCCGTGCATTGCGCTCGTTCCAAATTTCCTAAGTGGTGAGCAAGATTAGCGACCCAATAGATTTACAGTTTGGAGTTGCGCCCTCCATCATCAACGACCACCAACATTTGATTGTGAGCCCAGTCCAAGCATTAGGATTGATAGAATGAAGACCCGCCAATCTTCGATGAGACCCCACAAGCGACACATGAAGCTGCAATGGACGAAGAGGTGGTCGGTCGACTCCATGGTTTGGTTGCAAAGGGGACAGAAACCACAATTCCACCCTCTCTTTGCCAACCAGTCCGCTGTTCAAAGCCTATTTTGTGTGGCAAGTCAAACAAAGAATTTTGTCTTCAAAGGTGCCCACGTCTTCCAAACCTTATTGTCCAAGTTGGAGGATATAGACCCCATGAATTGCATTTTTTATGCCGACACCGACGAGTATTGGCCATTATCCGTGAGTTTCCAAGAAATTCCGACCTTCAAGTTTGCATCGAGATGCACCTCGCTAAGAAGGACCCAAAGCTCCACAAATTGCGAGAAGTGCTCCGAAGTGAAAGATTGATCAAGCTTGACTTTCCAAACCCATGTGTTCCGAAGCAAAGCATTGCCAACCGACTATTTATTTTTGAGAGAAGATGTGAAAATGAGGGGTGCTATCTCTTTTGGCTTCCGGCCCTGCAACCAAGGAGCATGCCAAAAGGGGGCCTTCAGGTTGTTACCGAGCGTGATGGTGGTAGCGGCATAGAAAATATCCATATCAGCCTCGGAACAAGGGTTACTGGAACACACCCAAATTTTGCTAGGGTCTTTCCATTCAAGCCATGGCCAACGCAAGCGCAAGGACATAGAAAACTTATCCAAGTGGACCGCACCGAAACCGCCAAGCTCCTTGGGCCGAAACCTTGCATTTTTTCCCGTAGTAGTGTCCTTGGCCGACCATAGGAAGGCATGCTCAAGCTTGTTGATATATTTTATAGTGCCCGGAGGAATGATGAGAGACATCAAGTAGTAGATGGATTGGGAGGCAATGATTGATTTCACAAGGGAGGCCCGGCCTGATGTATTTGCCTTTCCAAGTAGGAATTTTTCTGGCACATTTATCGAGGTGTTGAAAGTCTACTCTAGGCTCCAAACCGAGAGCGGAAGGCGAAGGTAACACAACGGGAAGGAAGTGCAAGTTGCCGGGATGCCCTCAAGAACGTCATCAAGGTTGATTTGCTCACATCTAATAGGAACGACGGAGCTCTTGTCAAATTTTGTGCAAAGACCGATAACCACCCCAAACCCCTCAAGAATGGCGGCCAAGTTTTTTTATATCTTCCTTGAGTGGTGAAACAAAGACCGCCACATCGTCCGTGTAAAGAGAGGTTCTCAAAATAGTTCTGCGACACAAAAGATTTCTCACTACATTTAGATACGGTTATTTGTCAATCGACACTTTTAGATGTTTTGATGTAGATCTGTTCGTCCCTTAATCACATGAATCTCAATATATAGATCGGATAGTTCTTCACATGGACTTGGAAAGAATTCCCAGTCGCCTAAGAAATATCTAGCAAAACCGGAATTCAAATCCAGTTTTCTTGCTAGCTGCTTTGGGGCTGGAGACCAACCTTCAAAATCGAGAGGTCGAATGCAAACCGCACGGCCGGTATAGCCCATTCTCACACGTGCACTTGGAAAAGCACACGAGCGCTACCATTCAAATGTGGCGCGCAGTACGTTCACTTGACCTTTGCCTCGCTCTCATGGCATTTACCCACGGAGAATTTCTCCCGATTTTTTTCGCCCGAGTACGCGTCCTTTGACCGTCTACGTTCACATACGTACACCTTCTGCAAAACTAATTAAGCTAGGTGACGTAAGCAATGCTTAGCTAAATAGCTAGCTGTCTGAAGGGAGTGAAATGTCAAAGCCAATATGAGCATGGGGTGTGTTCAAATTATAAATATATATATTCGTGATGTGATTAACAAGCTGACCAGAGATATAAAGAAGAATACCCCTCATGATGATGATGATGATAGCTATGGTCAATGTTAATGGAATAATGGACAGCCTGGTGTCCATATTTCTCAAATCGAATTCAGTTTGCCGACTGACCGGATATATTTTAAATACTGGTCCTCATGTGCGGCCGTGACAAAATATATAAAACCTCGGTGTGCATGACGATTGATGATATCAGGAGCTGTATATGCTACTAGCCCTATAGTCAATGATGAGTACGAAGAGAAAGGTTCAGTACATCTGTACATGCATGCATACCTGAGCATGATATCTAGTGATCCATTTATTTTAAAAAATCTGAAAAATTATATTCACAAGTTTTTTTTTGATCTAGTCAATGATGCACGTTTGATCCATTTATTTTAAAATTCTGAAAATTTATATGTACAATTTTTATAAATTCTAGGCTACACAAAAATATCAAAATTTGATAAATTTGGTGTTTTATAATATGCAGTGTTGATCCATAGTTTTTTCATTTTTTTTGTAGCTCAGATTTTTGTAATCCTCAAATTTTTTGATACCAAGCTACATATAATTTTTGTGTAGCTCGGTATCCAATTTTTTAAAAATCCGCATTGTTTTGTTTCAAAAAATTCGGAACAAAATCATGGTTATAGATAATATTGCGATACACCACTGGGAAAAATTTCAATGACAAACTCGTTGTATTCTGATCTTGGCAATAAAGAGAAATATGCAGATCTGAATCAGTGAACAGTGCGTAATATCGAAGTTTTGAAATCTTGCAAGATTTCTCCTTTTTAGCCCAGATCAGAATATAATGAGTTTGTGATTGAATATTTTAACAGTGGTGGATCACAATATTCTCTACAACTATGATTTTTTCCAGAATTTTTTGAAACGAAAATTTAGGGATTCAAATTTTTTTTGAAACCAAGCTACACGTAGCTCGGCCTCTATTTGGACTTTCCAGAGTGGCATCCCCATTTCTCAACTTGCAATGTCAGCATGGAGAACGCAACCAACCAATTAATACATGTATATGCCCACATATAGATATGGCCCATTTTTCTTGACATGGTTGAGGTAGCAATCAATGAACAGCACGTACACGTAGGACCTGGACTTTGTCTGCACCCAACTTGTTCATTCATTCATTCATGGGCCGCCAGTCTAAAAGATTGATCGATGTAACTCAGTCGACGGTACCACGTACTACGTACCCTTTCTCCCCCATACCAATCAAGGTACGTAAACTACTGCAACAGCTGCTGCACCGTATATATGTAGGGGGGCAGAGCAGTTGGAACGACAAATGGAAGTTCGAAACCTGAAATTTTGCACCAATGGTGTTTGCGTCTCCGAACTCTGATACGATAGGACTAGCTAGCTAGCTGCGGAGCTGCTTACCTGCCTGCACAGTACCAGAGCAGTTTTACCTGTTGGAACAAGAAAGTCATGAGCCGCACAGTGCCTCACCAGCAGTTCAGCAACCATAAGACGAAAAATTCTATGCAAAACACGACACAAGTTTCATCATCTACTCCTATGTACTACTGCTAGTGCTAACTTGTGAGTTTTGCCAACCGCTGATTAAACCTCTCATCAAAGTCTCCGATTCTCCATGCATGCACCTCAGCACCTGTATCCTGTTCATGATATAACCGTCCATAATGTTTTAATCAGTTTTAGATGGTCCTTGACTGGGGACAAATGGACCTCGTGGGGACATTTGTGTCTCAGATTGATGGAGGTGGAGCTATCAGATAACTCTGATTCATTTGGAAAATTATGAATAATGGTGTGTTTGCAGTTAATTAAGTATATGCACGAAGATTTAATGAACGTCGTTGGGCATCCTCTGGGGGATCGGACTCTCTGATCCTAGCACTGAAGGGCTTGACACGTGTCCAGGATTAGATCGATTGTTTCCCTCGTTTTCCTCCACCACCTCGCCCGTATCGTTTCGAAACGTAAAAAAACAGCACACAAACTCCCCCGCTACCAAAAACACAACATGCAAAAAAACACTCGTAGGAACCCACCGCCAGCGTAGCTCCACCTTCCTCTCCATGTACGGCACCTGTGTATCTCCGCCCAATTAACCAGTCATCATCGAGGAAGACGCTTGTTGCAGCACCGACGGTAGGATTAGCAACAAACATCGCAACAAGGTGTGCAACATGACCTGCCGGCGTCGCTCCTTGAGTCCTCCCCTTGCAGCACCTTCGGTGGTCGTTTGTAGTTCTTGTGCCGAACGCTTGTAGCATCGACAACAATCATTTGCAACTTCGGAGACTTGGTTTGGGTGCTTCGACGCGCTCGCTTGCGGCTCTACCGCCCTTCATTGGTAGCACCCCCATGCTTCACTCATAGCACGACGACCAACACTCGAAGCACAGGTGACCATCGCACCGACGACCAATGCTCGTAACACCGNATAGCAAAACCGGAATTCAAATCCAGTTTTCTTGCTAGCTGCTTTGGGGCTGGAGACCAACCTTCAAAATCGAGAGGTCGAATGCAAACCGCACGGCCGGTATAGCCCATTCTCACACGTGCACTTGAAAAGCACACGAGCGCTACCATTCAAATGTGGCGCGCAGTACGTTGCCCTTTGCCTCGCTCTCATGGCATTTACCCACGGAGAATTTCTCCCGATTTTTTTCGCCCGAGTACGCGTCCTTTGACCGTCTACGTTCACATACGTACACCTTCTACAAAACTAATTAAGCTAGGTGACGTAAGCAATGCTTAGCTAAATAGCTAGCTGTCTGAAGGGAGTGAAATGTCAAAGCCAATATGAGCATGGGGTGTGTTCAAATTATAAATATATATATTCGTGATGTGATTAACAAGCTGACCAGAGATATAAAGAAGAATACCCCTCATGATGATGATGATGATGATGATAGCTATGGTCAATGTTAATGGAATAATGGACAGCATGGTGTCCATATTTCTCAAGTCGAATTCAGTTTGCCGACTGACCGGATATATTTTAAATACTGGTCCTCATGTGCGGCCGTGACAAAATATAAAACCTCGGTATGCATGACGATTGATGATATCAGGAGCTGTATATGCTACTAGCCCTATAGTCAATGGTGAGTACGAAGAGAAAGGTTCAGTACATCTGTACATGCATGCATGCCTGAGCATGATATCTAGTGATCCATTTATTTTAAAAAATCTGAAAAATTATATTCACAAGTTTTTTTTTTGGATATAGTCAATGATGTACGTTTGATCCATTTATTTTAAAATTCTGAAAATTTATATGTACAAATTTTATAAATTCTAGGCTACACAAAAATATCAAAATTTGATAAATTTGGTGTTTTATAATATGCAGTGTTTTATAATATGCAGTGTTGATTCACAAGTTTTTTTTTTGGATATAGTCAATGATGTACGTTTGATCCATTTATTTTAAAATTCTGAAAAATTATATGTACAAATTTTGTAAATTCTAGGCTACACAAAAATATCAAAATTTGATAAATTTGGTGTTTTATAATATGCAGTGTTGATCCATAGTTTTTTCATTTTTTTTTGTAGCTCAGATTTTTGTAATCCTCAATGTTTTTGATACCGAGCTACATATAATTTTTATGTAGCTCGGTATCCAATTTTTTAAAAATCCGCATTGTTTTGTTTCAAAAAATTCTGAATAAAATGGTGGTTGTAGATAATATTGCGATATACCACTATGAAAAATTTCAATCACAAACTCGTTGTATTCTGATCTTGGCAATAAAGAGAAATGTGCAGATCTGAATCGGTGAACAGTGCGTAATATCGAAGTTTTGAAATCTTGCAAGATTTCTCCTTTTTAGCCCAGATCAGAATATAATGAGTTTGTGATTGAATATTTTCACAGTGGTGGATCACAATATTCTCTACAACTATGATTTTTTTCAGAATTTTTTAAAACGAAAATTTAGGGATTCAAAATTTTCTAGCTCGACCTCAATTTAAACTTTCTGGAGTGGCATCCCCATTTCTCAACTTGCAATGTCAGCATGGAGAACGCAACCAACCAATTAATACATGTATATGCCCACATATAGATATGGCCCATTTTTCTTGACATGGTTGAGGTAGCAATCAATGAACAGCACGTACACGTAGGACCTGGACTTTGTCTGCACCCAACTTGTTCATTCATTCATTCATTCATGGGCCGCCAGTCTAAAAGATTTCGATCGATGTAACTCAGTCTGACGGTACCACGTACTACGTACCCTTTCTCCCCCATACCAATCAAGGTACGTAAACTACTGCAACAGCTGCTGCACCTATATATGTAGTGGGGCAGAGCAGTTGGAACGACAATTGGAAGTTCGAAACCTGAAATTTTGCACCAATGGTGTTTGCGTCTCCGAACTCTGATACGATAGGACTAGCTAGCTAGCTGCAGAGCTGGTGCTTACCTGCCTGCACAGTACCAGAGCAGTTTTACCTGTTGGAACAAGAAAGTCATGAGCCGCACAGTGCCTCACCAGCAGTTCAGCAACCATAAGACGAAAAATTCTATGCAAAACACGACACAAGTTTCATCATCTACTCCTATGTACTACTGCTAGTGCTAACTTGTGAGTTTTGCCAACCGCAGATTAAACCTCTCATCAAAGTCTCCGATTCTCCATGCATGCACCTCAGCACCTGTATCCTGTTCATGATATAACCGTTCATAATGTTTTAATCAGTTTTAGATGGTCCTTGACTGGGGACAAATGGACCTCGTGGGGACATTTGTGTCTCAGATTGATGGAGGTGGAGCTATCAGATAACTCTGATTCATTTGGAAAATTATGAATAATGGTGTGTTTGCGGTTAATTAAGTATATGCACGAAGATTTAATGAACGTCGTTGGGCATCGTCTGGGGGATCGGACTCTCCGATCCCAGCACTGAGCTCTTGACACGTGTCCAGGATTAGATCGATTGTTTCCCTCGTTTTCCTCCACCACCTCGCACGTATCGTTTCGAAACGTAAAAAAACAGCACACAAACTCCCCCGCTACCAAAAACACAGCATGCAAAAAAACACTCGTAGGAACCCACCGGAGCCCACCGCCAGCGTAGCTCCACCTTCCTCTCCATGTACGGCACATGTGTATCTCCGCCCAATTAACCAGTCATCATCGAGAAAGACGCTTGTTGCAGCACCGACGGTAGGATTAGCAACAAACATCGCGACAAGGTGTGCAACATGACCTGCCGGCGTCGCTCCTTGAGTCCTCCCCTTGCAGCACCTTTGGTGGTCGTTTGTAGTTCTTGTGCTGAACGCTTGTAGCATCGACACCAATCATTTGCAACTTCGGCGAGTTGGTTTGGGTGCATCGACGCGCTCGCTTGCGGCTCTACCGCCCTTCATTGGTAGCACCCCCATGCTTCACTCATAGCACGACGACCAACACTCGAAGCACAGGTGACCATCGCACCGACGACCAATGCTCGTAACACCGCATCTTGATACGTCTCCGACGTATCTATAATTTTTGATGTTCCATGCTTGATTATATATCAGTGCCACATGTTTTTATAATGTTTTTATATCATTTTGGCATGATTTATGGAACTAACCTATTAACAAGATGCCCAGTGCCAGTTCCTGTTTTCTGATGTCTTTTTGTTTCAGAAAAATTGTTCTGGGAAGTTTCTCGGATTGCGTTGATAATTTACAGGAATTATTTCCAATATGAAATAAAGACGGAATCCGAAGGACGCCCGGAGGAGAGCCCCAGGGGCTCCAGACGCCACCTGCCCCCCCCCCCAGGTCGCGTCGGGGTGCCACCTGGACAGGTGGCCCACCTCCTCGCGTCGCCTCTTCGCCTATAAATTCTCCCTCGACGCAAAAACCCTAAGCACCCGATCAGATTTCCCAGAAGACGTCTGAGGCCGCCGCCATCTCCAACCCTAGTTCGGGAGGGTTCTGCAGCTCTTCCCGACACCCTGCCGGAGAGGGGAATCGACACCGGAGGCATCTATACCACCATGCCTTCCTCCGGAGTGATGCGTGAGTAGTCCACCACGGGACTACGGATCCATAGCAGTAGATAGATAGTTGTCTCTCCTCCTTGTACTCCATTGTTTAGATTCTGTGAGCTGCCTATCATGATCAAGATCATATTATCTGTAACTGCTACATGATTGTGTTTGCATGGATCCGATGAATTGTGGAAGTCATTGCTTTTGTTCATCTATATGTTGTGTTTTATCTATGATCTTGCATGCTCTCCGATGCTAGTGGATGCTTTGGCCAAGTAATTATTAGTGTTGTATGAGGGAGTATTTACGCTAGATAGTGGGTTCATGCCTCTCTTGTCTGAGCTCGGGCTGACATAAACGATTAAGACGAGAGATGTGATGTTGCCACTAGGGAGAAAACAACGGTGTGATTTCCTTGTGTTATTTACATTGCTTACATTATGCACTTTGCTTATTGCAATGATCTGTTGCTTGCAACTTAATACTTTTGGGTGACATGCTGGATAGCGATCCCAAGGTGGATTATTAGTCATAGATGCAGTTGGAAGACGGTCTATGTATTTTGACGTAATGCCCATATTAGATGAAACGGTGAACTATATTGTTTTATGATAGCCTTGTTGTGCGCCCACAATTCTGTCAATTGCCAGGCTGTAATTTGTTTACCCATCATGTATATCTTTTGGAGAGACACCTCTAGTGAACTATGGATCTCGGTCCTATTTTCCTACATTGCTTACAACCGTTTTAATAACTTTTCATCATCATTTGCTCGCTGGTCATATTTCACTCTCATCATATTTTACATCCACACATTTAATTCTTTGTGTTCAGCAAGCTAGAGAGATTGACAACCTCTCTATTTCGTTGGGGCAAAGTAGTTTGTTTGTGATTGTATGCAGGTCCACGTCAATTATCGTAAACGGCGCCGTTGACACCTTGCTAAGCCTTCTCCAAGTCCTACTGGATCTGACAACCTTGGTTTTGTAATCAAGGGAAACTGCTGCTTTGCTGCATCATACCTTCCTCTTGGGGTCTCCTAGCGAACGTGTGATCCACGTCATCACACCCCTTTCCTGGCAGCACCACCACCCTCACATGGCAGCACCACCACCAACCCTTAGCAGATCCACCTCCCTCCCATGGAAGCATCACCACCAGCCGTTGGCACTTGGCATCACCTATGCCCTTCCCTGGCAGCACCACCGCCCTCCCATCACACCACCACCACCAGCCCTTGGCAGTAGTGCCGCCCATGGCTAGCGGCATCGCCTATCGTCGTTTGTAGCACTGCCTACCGCTGTGGGTAGCATCGCCAACCACCGTAGGTAGCATCACCCACCACCCCTTGTAGCATCTAGACTACTGGCGGCACCACTACCGTCCATGCATGGTAGCACCGCCACCAATTGCTCGCAACAACGACCACCACCACGAAAGCGGCATCACCACCCGCCCCGCCTAGAGCATTGCATCACAGTGCACCACAACCCTCATGGCGGCAACTGTGTCGGTCGCCCCAAATAGCCGTGCCGCACCACGCAACAACACCTCCACTATTGAGGCCGGTGATGAGGTGGAGGCACGGGTCGGGCGACGAAACGAGACAGTCGAGTTACAGAGTCGTCGCCACCCTGCGACGGAGGAAGAGGAGACGACGGGCTCGGGCACGAACTTGGGGCACTTGGTTGAGAGGGCGGGCTCCAGTGGCGACGAAGGGCCGAGCGATCCATGGTGGATGGACTCTGATGTACGCGAAATTGAAGAAAGAGAGGGATAATGAATGAGTGGAGGAGAAGGAACGTGATGAGATAATCTTGCTCATCGTGGGGCCCACTCCCCGCTGTGTCCTGAACGTGGGACACATGCCGCGCCACAGAAGTGGAGGATCGCAAGACGCGATCCCCTAGAGGGTAGCGTTTTCCTATAACTAATATGTTTGGTAATTTGTTGAATGGTATAGATAAAAAAAACTAAGTCTAGAATTCACACTAGGGTTAATTGTAGCCTTATATTGGTTGATCTGGAATTATCGCAATAGCCTTATCATTAATATAACAAAAAGTTTTCATGTGTTGCAGGTTATTGAAAGGGCATGGTTGCCCCCATGTGTTGTTTTGGTAATTAATGACAATCTCTATGGACTAATGTGTGCTTTGAGTTATATTTGCAGTGTTGGTCCGTATGGAATGATTGTACTCCATATGTTGGAGTCAAGGCTAAAAGAAGAAGACTATATGTTGATCAAGGCTAAGTGCAAGTTGATCAACATACAAGACTAGGGCATGTGAAGAAGAAGATCATTTGGTGATCAAGATCCTATGTTGTCCATGGTGGATGGCGTCACGTGGTGATCATCAAGATAAAGGCCATGTGAAGATATGTCGAAGAATGCCTCTCCCATCTTGGTGTATGGGGGAGCAATATGCGTGTCTTCACCAAGCGAAGCAAAATCAAGAAAGGTGATCCACTTGAGAGTAGATCAAGATCGTCATCATCTAGCTCAAGTGGAATGCGCAAGGCAAAGGTATGATCTTGATAGGGTTTCTATTTTACCGGTCTCGCGGTGTAGTTGTGAGACCGGGTTTTAGGATAGGTAACCGTACTATCAAGAGGGGCTCTCAAGTGAGCTTTAGCGTATCGGTCGTAGAGAGCTCAGACCTTTGCATCCTTGGCATCATCTTTATTGGTTCCTATTTGGCTCTTATCGTGGTGTGGTATTGGTGCTTGTCGTGCTTGTCATGACAAGCCCAAGGTCACCGAAAACGGTTCTCATATGTGTTCCCTATTGAGTTTTCGGTGTCGGAGATTTTGTCGGTCCATCTATGCGGAAGGTTTCACTCTTCCATTTATTAGCAAAATCTCCCTTGCTTGGTTTCAATATTCTCACATGTTATTGGGTAGCATTTGTCGTCCTCTTTCCAACAAAAGTGGTTTTGTGTTATTCGGACGTCATATGCAAAAGATATGGTCTTCCGGTTTTAATGGAAAGGTTTTACCTCTCATCATTTGGTTTGACCATATCTCATTGAACAATGATGTTTCTCTGCATAATCTTGTTGTGCTCGTTGTGACGATTCCAACGAGTCCAAGATTACCGAAAACGGAGTTCGTATGTGGAAGATATTGCGTTTTCGGTATCGGTAGTTTTCGGGACAGAATATTATAAAAGAAACAAAAAGGAAAAAGAAAAAGGAGGGCAGCCGTCCTCACCGCCGGCCTGGGCCGGCTCCCAGGCCGGCCCGCTCGGGCAACACCCTGGCCTGGGCCGGTTCACCGGCCGGCCTCCTCGGGTGGGCTCCCGGCCTCCGCGCCGGCCTGGGCCGGTTCCCTGGCCGGCCCACCCGGGAGCCCCGCATCCTCCCGTCACCCGCCGGCCTCTCCTCCGGCCTGGGCCGGCCCCCAGGCCGGGCAGTTCGGGTGGAGGCCCGGTTTCCCCTCCGGCCTGGGCCGGTTTCCATACCGGGGGGCTCTGGTGCGCCCCCGGCCTCCTCTCCGGCCTGGGCCGGCAGCCAGGCCGGCCTGCCCTGCCTTCCCCTCCCCTTTTCTTTTTTCCTGCGCACGAAAATGATCAAACGGCTCCATTTTCGGAGCCCCTATTTAAGGGGCTTCTTCCCCAAAAATAAACTAACCTTTTAGCCAACTCTTGAGCTATTCTCTCTCCTCCATTGTTGACCTCTTGAGCTTGGCTTTCTCTCATTCTCTCCACTAGTTCGTGCTACTTCTTTGAGAGAAAAGAGAGAGGAGATTTAGATCCGTGTTTCCACCAATTGATTTCTCCTCTAAGTGAGGAGAACACTTTGGATCTAAATCTTTGGAGTTTCTTTGTGTTCCTCCTTTGTTCTTCCTCCCTAATCCCTCCCAAGCATTAGTTGCTTTGGTTGGATTCGGGTTGGAAGAACTTGACCACTTAGTGTGTTCTTGCCATTGCATTAGTTGCATCGGTTTGAGTTCTCCACGGTGATTCGTGGAAAGTGAAGTTGAGAAGCTTGTTACTCTTGGGTACTTTGGTGCCCTAGAGCTTGTTCCTCTAGGGCACGTTGGTACCCTAGACAGTTTGATTTCTCGGAGTCTTGGTGGCTTACGGGATTTGTTGGGAGCCTCCAATTGTGGAGTGTGGCTCAACCTTGTTGCTTCGGAGCTTTGGTAGCTATGAAGATATTGCCGGGAGCCATCAATTGAGTTGTGGTGTGTGCCCCGGCCTTGGGCATCGAGTCTTGGCGGCTCGGTGCATTTGGTGAAGACCCTCCAACTTGTGGAGTGAGCTTCACCCTTGTAAAGGTTCTAATTGTCAACCTCAACAGCAACATAGTGACAAGTGCCTCGCCACATTGGTGGTAAGACACAACGGAGATACGGTGTGCCATATCAAGGCTACTCGGTGTTTCACATTGGTGAACACCGCGCCGCTCCAACGGAGACTAGCTTCCATTGGGAAGTGAACTTCGGGATAAATCATCGTCTCCAAGTGCCTCGGTATTTCTATCCCGAGCTTCCTACTTATGCTATTTACTTTGTGATAGACATCAAGCTTAAAGTCATATATCTTGCTATCACCTAGTTGATCATATTGCTTAGCATAAGTTGTTGGTGCACATAGGTGAACCTAGCTAGTTTAGGTTTTGGCTTGATAAATTAAACGTTAGTTTTATTCCGCATTTATTCAAGAATTAACCGTAATAATTTTAAATCGCCTATTCACCCCCCCCCCCTCTAGGCGACATCCGTGTCCTTTCAATTGGTATCAGAGCCGGTTCTCTCTTTATAGGGCTTCACGGCCTAGAGAGTAAAGATGTCGTCTAGTGGTTTAGTGCACAATGATTCTTTAATATTTGATGGCACTAATTATAATGATTGGAGAAATCGCATGCTAGATTATTTTCGGGACATTGATCCATATATAGAGCAAATTCTAGATATGGGTTTTTCTCCTCTAGATGATGAGGAAAATTCTTATCTAGATGATGGAGCTTCTAAAGTGATTTTCAAGTCTTTGAGTAATGCAGTTGCTTTGTCGATCTCTCCTTATCGGAATGGCCATGAGCTATGGACCAAGCTTAAAGACAATTATGGTGTGTCCATGGATAGTGAGAATGATTGCTCTCACTCCACATCCGGGCGTAATGAGCTCTCAACTTCTTCTACCTCACCTACATGTGGCAAGCCACAAACTAATGCAATGGTGAGTAGGGATAAATTTTGCAATAATAATAGTGAGCTTCTTTTAGATAATATTTCATCTTTATCTTATTGCAATGATTTATCCTTGGACTTAAACACATCTAGCACTATAAATGTTTCACATTCTTGTGTTGATAGTTCTTCCATATCTTCAAAAAATTACTTATATAAATCTAATGATGATGAAGAAAATAATGATGAAGATAAGGATAATAGTTTTGACCTCCTTATGAATAAGAGTGGAATGGTTGAACGTGCTCTTCAAAATGATAAAAATGCTCATGATAGTTTCATAGAATTCATAACTACCTTTGTTGGGTACAAGCAAGAATTAGATGATTTGGAAGCACGTGAAGATGAAAGTCTTCGCCGCGAACGTAATTATGCGAACACGATTGCGGATCTTGAGCAAGCTCTTGAAGAAATCCAAACCACCAAGAAATCTCTTGAGGAGACATTTACTCTAGAGTTATCTAAAGTAAATGAAACCCATGATAGAGCTCTCAAGGTGGCTAATGATTTTAAAATTAAAAATGATGAGCTTGTTGTTGAAATTGTTAAGACTCCTTGAGGCTAATGTGAAATTTGAAAAGGATGTCAAGTCCTTGGAAGATTCTCTTGCACATCTCACTAAGTCTCATGATCAACTCCAAGCTCAATTACTAAAAGAGCTTCCTACTTGTTCTCCCATTTCTATTAATGTTGATGCTTGTGCTACTAACTCTATTTCTTGTGAAGCATCCATTTTAAAGGAGAATGTTGAGCTAAGGGCTCAACTTAAATTGCTAACTAGCAAATATGATATATTGGAAGAAAGCCATGAGAAGCTCTCGAGCTCTCATGAAGATCTTCTCGTATCTCATGATAAGCTAAAGTTAGCTCATGAGGCTAATGCTACCAAGGTAATACCTAGTGAACCTCATGTGGACAATGGCACAACTTCTAATAAAAATGCTAAAAAGCCATGTGCTAGTCCTAGTAATTCTTCATCTCACACTAATGCTAAATCATATGTTGAATTACATTTTGTGCCTAGTTGCTCTAACAATGAAGCTTCAACTTCCTCTAGTACTTGTGTAGCTACTAACCTTGTAGGGAAGACTAAAGAGCACAAGGCACAAGCCACTTCTTTGAAGAAAGATGTGGAGAAACGTCATAAAGGGAAGGCCACACTTGACAACATGTTGAGTGTACAAAAATCCCCCAATGACAAGAGTGGACTTGGATTCAACTCCAATATCAAGAACAAGTCCAAGAGTAGCAATAAGAAGGGCCAAGAACAAGTCAATCACTCGGCCAAGATTGTTTGCTTCAAGTGCAAAATTGAAGGGCACCATGTTAGGGATTGCCCAATGAAGAAAAAGCCACTTAGTGAGAAGCAATTAGGGAAGCGTCCTATGGTTCAATCTCATGCTCAACCTCGGGTTGAACAAGGGCCACCTCCTAAGAAGACTCAAGTCATCGCTCCTCAAGTTAAGGAGCCTATTAAGAAGAAAGAAAAGAGTCGATATTGCTACTTATGCCGTGAGAAGGGTCACTTGGCTTCTTCATGCACAAACGGTACTCTATCCCACCCCATAATTATTGATGATGTTTATTCTCTTAGGAAGGATAGGGTTGGCAATGTGTTTGCCAAATATGTGGGGACTCAAAGTGGTGTCAAGAAAAGAACCATTTGGGTTGCCAAGCCTATTGTGACTAACCTCTTAGGACAGTTGGGGACCAACAAGCTCAAACTTGATCAATAGGTTGTGATGGAGGACATTGGAGACTTGGCTATCCTTGAAGAATTAAGGGATCTTCTTGATTATTATTTCAACAAGCCAAGTCATTTGGATTATATTATCATATCTCATATCCAATGCTCCTTCTTGCGGTAACTTATATTCAAATTATATATACATTGAAAGTTGCTTGCTTCCTAGCATGTGTTAGTTTTGTTCCGAGCATGTGCTTGAATATGTTGTGCTTATTACTTACCTTGAGCAATCAAGTTTGTGTATGTTAATGTGCGCTCCATATATGTGTAAACTTTGTGTTGAGTCCTTATTGGATATTGTTGATTTCAATGGGCTCTTTTTGAGAAATTAATGGACTATCCCATTTTGGGGGAGTGATATGTTTTGTGCACTTCACTAACCTAAAAATGTGTGTATATGAGTAACACCACCTAGTATTGATATATCACGATTATCTAGTAACTATGTGGTGTGTCATGCTCATGAGAAATTCAAATTCTATAATGTTTATTAATTATCTCTATTTGATTTTATTTGCCTCTTGCTAAGAAGAAATGAATTATCACATTGTGGGGGAGTAATAAGCTATGTGCATATTACAATCCTACAAAATGTGAACATTTGAGGTTTGCCACTTAGATTTGATATTGTAAATTATCTTATTCCTATGTGGCATATTAGCTCGAACAAGTTCCAATTTGCTTTCTAGCTATCTTCTGGGTCTTGTTCGTGTGTGTTTGCTTGGTGTGGGTTTTTTCCTAATATGCATCTTCATATATTAGTTGAGAAACCATTGGTTCCATATTATTCTAACCATGGCCTTGCCGGTTGGTTTGAATAGTTGGAACTACCAACAAACCTCATTCAAATATGGTGTTTTATCTCTTGCCATATGTTTTATCTTGTGAGGATATTCTTGGATACCTCTATCACCGGGAAAATAATTCCAAATGGTCATTGTCCTTGGACAATCCACATTTGTGTTTATGGTAGAATATTTTTGATTATCCTTACATTGGCATTGGTGTTTATCTGCCCCATCTCTTGCAAAAATATTTATTTTGACTCCCATTGCCTTCCTTGCCTCTTGCTAGGATCCTAATTCTCAAATTGGTAGTGTTTAGTGTTGTAAATAAAATATGAAGAGTAATGATCCCTTGTGCGTGCATTTTGTATTCAAATACAAATATCAAAAAAAAAATGCATGAATCTTGGGGGAGCATTCATTTTATTTAGAACACTATCATATCTATCAATATTTGATCCTTTCAATTGGCATTTGATTTCTATCATATGTGTTTATGGAAGACAAATCTTTTCTCTTGATGCTTAGTGCCATCATGAAAATTGTAGAGGGTGTTTGGTTTATTTAGTGTAACCTTGCTCTCTCTTGGGAGTCTTGCAATCTCATCTCTTGTTTTATGTTTTATCCTATAGAATGAGAAAACCCTTTGGGCATGTCTCTTTCTTTCATCTTATATGCTCATTGGCCTTGCCTAGGTACCTTCATTTGGTATTAATTGGAATTTACTATCTCCTCCATAGATATTTGTTTCAATTGATATTTATTGTGGAAACCTTGATACCTTATTACTTTATTTTACTTTACTTGATTTCGGTCAAGTAGTAACCTCCTCTTGGTATCTTGTCTCCTAAATGGTATCTTATTTTTCAATTGGTGTCTTATCTCTCATGTGTTGTTTGATTTGATTCCTATTGATGTCACACTTCATGTGTTGACGTGTTTTGGAATCAATCATATGTTGATTTGATTTTTCCTCAATCATGTGTTGATTTGGATTTTGATATAATTTGGACAACCTTTTTGTGTCACACTTTGGTGTGCTCTCTTCTTGGTTTACTTAGTGTTTTGTCCAAATTGTATCTCATTCGGTTCTCGTAAGTCCATGCATGCATATTTACTAATATATTTATTTTATGGCATGCTAGTCTTTCTTGATCCAATATATAGGGGATACTCCACCAAATCCTAATTTGGCTAAGATGTGCATGAAATTCAAGTTCATCTATGTGCACATATTTATGTGGAGTGCTTCCTATGTATTGTAGTGTATCTAACTACTATGGAACCCAATGAGTTTGGGAACCATGTTGTACTTGAATTTTGTTTTAGGTACAATGGAGATGCATTGGATGCTTGCCTCATTTATAAGGAAGGTGTCCTCACCATGTGATTATTAGAGTCAAGCTTTGATGATAAACAGAAATTCTCATCTTCATCATCACCAATGCTATTTCGGTAACAAGTATCTATCCCATGCATATTTTTCTTGTATTCAACCGTGTGTAGGTTGCCCCCTTGGCATGAAAACTTTAAATGTACAATTGTTGTGACTTTGGCTCCTTTCTTCACTGGTATATCGTTGTGATATGTGTGATGGAAATGCAAAAGTTTTTTTCTTCAATTGGTATTATTTCTTTGTGATACTTGTTGCCTATCTCAAAGCATCTTCACTATCTCTTATTCCCTTAGTGACATGTGGGATGTCTTTGATATTTTTGAAGTTCATTCATATACAATGAGATAAATTTGAGTTATGTGCTATGCTTTTAAGCAATAATATCTTTTGTATATTCATGACTTCCCTTTTGGATACCATGGTTTCCACTTTATCAACCATTTTATATGTGCAAGTTTCTTTGTCGACGAATATCATTGTCTACTTAGAAACCTATACATATGAGAGAGGTCACCTTTTATGTGGTATCCTACTTTCTTGCAAGCCACCTTGTCTTTTATCTATAATTCTTTGGTGGCTCCAAGTTTGACTCGTGAGTGCTTGTCTTATTTCTACTCACCTTTGGGCACTCACATTTTGTTGAAGATTCTTCTCTTCATGCTCATCACGTGAGTATGTTGATTTTGTTGCCTAAATGTTCTCACTAGCTCGTGGGTTTTTCAATTGGTATTAGTTTCCAATTAGTCTCCTTGAGCTTGTGAACATATCTTTTTTTTGAAAAATCTTATTTGTAAGTTATGTGTGTCAATACTCGATATATAACTTATCTCCATTTGGTCAAGACTATGTGTCTTATCAAATTAATTGTCTTGTCACACACACACATACTCTTGGTTGGGCCTTGATTGATAGTTTCTCTTAATTGGTATCTCCTTATGGCTCAACCACATCCTTGGTGCAAGTGCTCGGTTTTGCTTTAATTTCCTTTTTACCCTTGCACTTGGTGAGTGTCCTAGATGATTTTGGGGGAGTGAGGATTCCATATTTGTGCACTCCTCAATAGTGCATAGACATTGGGGAGCTTCTCTAATTTTATTTAGAACTCTAGGATAGGATCTTCTTGCTTGCTTTTCTCCTTGGTGGAGATGTTTAGAATGATTTCATCCTTTTGCAATCTTTGGATCCTCAATATAGTTTGATTTCCTCTATTATTCGTCAATGGATATGTGCATTTGATTCCACTCACATTTTGAGAAATGCGCACTTTATGGAGAAATTCATACTATATTGGCCTTCTAGAATTTTTCTTCCCATTTCGGCAATCGATGCCAATGGGGGAGAAGTTTTAGAGGGTTTAAGGGAATTTGGTCTTATGCTTTCGGTTGGTTCTTAAGTATTTGCCTCTCATGCTCTTGCATCCTTGCCTTGCAAGGTTGCTTAATTCATTATATAAACCCTCTCAAAAGGGATTGTCATCAATTACCAAAATGGGGGAGATTGAAAGGGCATGGTTGCCCCCATGTGTTGTTTTGGTAATTAATGACAATCTCTATGGACTAATGTGTGCTTTGAGTTATATTTGCAGTGTTGGTCCGTATGGAATGATTGTACTCCATATGTTGGAGTCAAGGCTAAAAGAAGAAGACTATATGTTGATCAAGGCTAAGTGCAAGTTGATCAACATTAAGACTAGGGCATGTGAAGAAGAAGATCATTTGGTGATCAAGATCCTATGTTGTCCATGGTGGATGGCGTCACGTGGTGATCATCAAGATAAAGGCCATGTGAAGATATGTCGAAGAATGCCTCTCCCATCTTGGTGTATGGGGGAGCAATATGCGTGTCTTCACCAAGCGAAGCAAAATCAAGAAAGGTGATCCACTTGAGAGTAGATCAAGATCGTCATCATCTAGCTCAAGTGGAATGCGCAAGGCAAAGGTATGATCTTGATAGGGTTTCTATTTTACCGGTCTCGCGGTGTAGTTGTGAGACCGGGTTTTAGGATAGGTAACCGTACTATCAAGAGGGGCTCTCAAGTGAGCTTTAGCGTATCGGTCGTAGAGAGCTCAAACCTTTGCATCCTTGGCATCATCTTTATTGGTTCCTATTTGGCTCTTATCGTGGTGTGGTATTGGTGCTTGTCGTGCTTGTCATGACAAGCCCAAGGTCACCGAAAACGGTTCTCATATGTGTTCCCTATTGAGTTTTCGGTGTCGGAGATTTTGTCGGTCCATCTATGCGGAAGGTTTCACTCTTCTATTTATTAGCAAAATCTCCCTTGCTTGGTTTCAATATTCTCACATGTTATTGGGTAGCATTTGTCGTCCTCTTTCCAACAAAAGTGATTTTGTGTTATTCGGACGTCATATGCAAAAGATATGGTTTTCCAGGTTTTAATAGAAAGGTTTTACCTCTCATCATTTGGTTTGACCATATCTTATTGAACAATGATGTTTCTCTGCATAATCTTGTTGTGCTCGTTGTGACGATTCCAACGAGTCCAAGATTACCGAAAACGGAGTTCGTATGTGGAAGATATTGCGTTTTCAGTATCGGTAGTTTTCGGGACAGAATATTATAAAAGAAACAAAAAGGAAAAAGAAAAAGGTGGGCAGCCGGCCTCACCGCCGGCCTGGGCCGGCTCCCAGGCCGGCCCGCTCGGGCAACACCCCGGCCTGGGCCGGTTCACCGGCCGGCCTCCTCGGGTGGGCTCCCGGCCTCCGCGCCGGCCTGGGCCGGCTCCCTGGCCGGCCCACCCGGGAGCCCCGCATCCTCCCGTCACCCGCCGGCCTCTCCTCCGGCCTGGGCCGGCCCCCAGGCCGGGCAGTTCGGGTGGAGGCCCGGTTTCCCCTCCGGCCTGGGCCGGTTTCCATACCGGGGGCTCTGGTGCGCCCCCGGCCTCCTCTCCGGCCTGGGCCGGCAGCCAGGCCGGCCTGCCCTGCCTTCCCCTCCCCTTTTCTTTTTTCCTGCGCACGAAAATGATCAAACGGCTCCATTTTCGGAGCCCCTATTTAAGGGGCTTCTTCCCCAAAAATAAACCAACCTTTTGCCAACTCTTGAGCTATTCTCTCTCCTCCATTGTTGACCTCTTGAGCTTGGCTTTCTCTCATTCTCTCCACTAGTTCGTGCTACTTCTTTGAGAGAAAAGAGAGAGGAGATTTAGATCCGTGTTTCCACCAATTGATTTCTCCTCTAAGTGAGGAGAACACTTTGGATCTAAATCTTTGGAGTTTCTTTGTGTTCCTCCTTTGTTCTTCCTCCCTAATCCCTCCCAAGCATTAGTTGCTTTGGTTGGATTCGGGTTGGAAGAACTTGACCACTTAGTGTGTTCTTGCCATTGCATTAGTTGCATCGGTTTGAGTTCTCCACGGTGATTCGTGGAAAGTGAAGTTGAGAAGCTTGTTACTCTTGGGTACTTTGGTGCCCTAGAGCTTGTTCCTCTAGGGCACGTTGGTACCCTAGACAGTTTGATTTCTCGGAGTCTTGGTGGCTTACGGGATTTGTTGGGAGCCTCCAATTGTGGAGTGTGGCTCAACCTTGTTGCTTCGGAGCTTTGGTAGCTATGAAGATATTGCCGGGAGCCATCAATTGAGTTGTGGTGTGTGCCCCGGCCTTGGGCATCGAGTCTTGGCGGCTCGGTGCATTTGGTGAAGACCCTCCAACTTGTGGAGTGAGCTTCACCCTTGTAAAGGTTCTAATTGTCAACCTCAACAGCAACATAGTGACAAGTGCCTCGCCACATTGGTGGTAAGACACAACGGAGATACGGTGTGCCATATCAAGGCTACTCGGTGTTTCACATTGGTGAACACCGCGCCGCTCCAACAGAGACTAGCTTCCATTGGGAAGTGAACTTCGGGATAAATCATCGTCTCCAAGTGCCTCGGTATTTCTATCCCGAGCTTCCTACTTATGCTATTTACTTTGTGATAGACATCGAGCTTAAAGTCATATATCTTGCTATCACCTAGTTGATCATATTGCTTAGCATAAGTTGTTGGTGCACATAGGTGAACCTAGCTAGTTTAGGTTTTGGCTTGATAAATTAAACGTTAGTTTTATTCCGCATTTATTCAAGCCTTAACCGTAATAATTTTAAATCGCCTATTCACCCCCCCCCCCCCTCTAGGCGACATCCGTGTCCTTTCAGTTATCAATTCGGGCTACCCACTGGATTCGGCTGTGAACTTTCCTCCTGCCGTCAAACCAGCGGGATCTTATGGTTTCAGGATGTATACATCTTCAGATGGTCGCTCGGGATATCTTCAGCCGGGCTGGGTGATAGCATATTAGATGACTACATGATGCTTAGTTGTTTTATACTATCATTTTTTCGATGATAGATTCATGTATCAACCTTATGGGATTCGTGATTTATAAACTTTTGATACTCCCTCTGTCTCGGTTCAAAAGGCACAATTTGAAAATCATGCAGTAGTAAAATCACCCCATATCCTAGGCGTGTTTGCATTAATTCTCTTTCAATTAGATGGTGGTTGTCTCTCTCGACCAATGAGTGTAAGATTTCAGTCCCAATCAACAAATACTTAGCACGGAGGGAATTGCTATGCATCAAGGCATGCGCTTTGAATCGGGACGGAGGGAGTATTTCCAAATTATATGCCCTTTGAACCGGGACGGAGGGAGTACTTCCAAACTCTTTGAACCGTCCAAACTATTGAATAAAAAGTTGTGTGTATCGATTGATGAAGTGTCTGGGTATCCCCTTTTCGAAAGAAAAAAAACCTCTGTCCCGTGGTTTGCGACTGACGGCCTGATTGGAAGAAGAGATCAAGAGCAGGAGCAGCAGGTAGGGAAAAGAAAGGAAAAGAAAAGCACAAGTCTTGAATACTACTCCCTCCGTTCCATATTAGATGACTCCTAAATGGATGTATCTAGACATATTTAATATCTAGATACATCCATTTGGAAATCATCTAATATGGAACGGAGGGAGTACTAGCAAGGCCCGCGCAATAAATTGTTCCCATATAAGTATCAATGAATGCAGGGTTGGTTCCTTGTTGACATTTACGCGCAAGATGAGGCGAGGCGATCATCAGCGGGTGGATTCATTCAATGAGACTACGAGAGGCTCCAGTTGCAGTTGGAAACAGAACATATGTGCATGCACGTTTGTTTTATCATCAGCTAGCTCGATGATCAGGGTCTGACCTGCAACTAGATCGCTCGCGGCGTGTCTGTCTGTATAAGTGTGTGTCAATTTCCTGCAACTGTTCGCCATCAATGCGCGCCTTCAATGGACGTCCCTGTCGATCGACCACCTTGCTCTTGAAAAAGAAGAAAAGGCAATGGAGAGAAGCTGGAGCCTCGAGAGAAGCTGTTGCTCGTTTTGAGCAGTGTATTTGATGGATGTGGCCATGAATACGGTGGTGGATACGGCTGCACGTAGCTGTTTCATGGGTAATTATGCGTAGTAGGAGTAGTACGCATCATGGTTATCCTGTATATATAGCTACACATTACTTACAGGTGTCTCGATCGCATTAAATTAAATACTACTTTTTTGAACAGGGAAAATATAAATTGCCCAAACTGCACGGGTTATTCGATCGGGCTGCAACCTGCACAAAAACATCTATAAAAAAATCGCCAAACCTTTTTTATACTGACACGTTAGATGTTTTCTTGTAAGAAAAAAAACATTTTCTTTACTTGATAAATAGAACATTACTCCTCCTCTCCCATATATATTAGAATGACTATTAGCTTTAGTCAAAGTCAAATTTCATAAACTTTGACCAAGTATATGAAAATAAGTATTCATATTCGCAATTTCTTCTTAATGCTGTTAGAACCATGATAAATATATTTTCATATCATACGATTTTGGTATTATATATGTTGATATATTTTTCCATATAATCGGTCAAACTTTATAAAATTGGCTTTGACCAAAATTAATGGCCATCTTAATATGGGAGAGAGGGAGTACATGTTTTAAGGGGAGAGAAATGGGAACTTTTTTTTGAGGGAAGAAGAGAACTTTTTTTTGTTGTTCATCACCAAAAGAACCTGTCTATTCCCCAACAGGCCTATTTGTCTGGGCCTAATAGTCCTTTCCAAGTTCAGGACACCATGACCCAACACGGCCTAATCAGTCCGGCCCAACCCAAGTCTCAGGATGAAACCTCTCGTCCCGCACCTCGGAGGCGCTACTGCTGACGACCACTCCTCCTCCTCCTCCTCCTTGCTGCGCCCACTCCGCCGCCGCCGACGACTCCGAGTGCTCCACGCCGGCGCCCTCTCCACAGCTCCACCTCTTCTTTTCCAACTCCAGAGCCTGCCCGATAGCCGTGCTACTGCCGAGCCTATTCTCCCTGAGCTCGAGTTCAGTGGAGCTTTGGCCGAATTACCCAGTCAGTAGCTCGAACCCAACCTAGGCTCCCCCGCTTTCGATTCGTGGACATCGCCGGCGCACCCACCGCAAGCTCTCTCTGATGACCACCGCGCCGTTCTTCTCCCCATCCCTCTCCCGCCTATACTCCGCGCGGGCCTCTCCATTCCCCAAATCCCCGGTGAGGTCGGGGGCTGTCGTGGCCTTCCCCGCTCGACCGTACGGATCGTTGCTTCGCTCTGGGTCGCCTGTCATCATGGCTGCCACCAGCGTTGGCGGGAACGGCTCCCCGTCGGCGTCTGACGACTCCACAGGTGGTTTCTGCATCGTTGATTTGATTTCCGCAATGTCTTGCTTTGCTGCTTCGTGATGTGATTTGTACCTACTTTATGACCATCTGTTTCACTGTTTGTTGTTCAGCTTTCCCTACTACCAGCGGTCACTTATTGTGTTCAAAATTTCAGTGTCGTCTAGGTTGGGAGAGGTCAAGAGGGTGACCAAGGAGACAAATGTGCATGTGAAGATTAACTTGGATGGCACTGGTGTTGCCGACTGCAGCACAGGGATACCGTTCTTGGATCACATGCTTGATGTGAGTTTTACTTGTGCATTCAGGATTTTTTTTGTTACTGTATACAGCATATGATATGCTTTGCTGTAGCGTAGCTATTCTGGTCTTGACCTTGTGTTTGCTTGAAGCAAGAATGTGATATCCGTTGCATCCACATGAAGAAGAAGCATGGTTTTTAAGGCGTCCCTAAGGCGTCGAAGCGCTCCCCCTCCGCCTTAGAAAAATGGCCGCTTTACCGCGTAGGCGTCAAAGCCCCCCCCCCCCCCCCCCCCCCCCCCCCCCCTCCACCTTAGGACGCCTTAACGCCTTGAAAACCATGGCAAGAAGGGTAAAATGGAACTATGTAATCATAAGAATACAATAACGCGAATCCATGGAATTGATAAATACACACATAAAACGGAAAGTGGTGCTCTGAAGTTCTGATTGGCAAAGCCTTTATGTAGGACACATTTACTTTACATGTTTAAGAGCACCATTAGAACAATCCTATTATTATTGGGAGATAGTGATGTACACACAGCTAAGCCTTAAGGGTCCTGCTGAAGAAAAGTCTGCAGCCTTTCAGTTCCACGTGTTGCAGGTGATACCGTGATATTGAGCAATTAGGAGGAGAATTGCTAGTTGAGTTTTCCTTTCCTGGTGTGATGCGATCCATGGAAAGATTGTTACACACCTCTTCCTCTTATATTAACTAATGTCTGTATGTGTGAATCGTATGGCTTTGGTTGTTCAACATCAATGATATACTGACAGCAAATGGCTACTATAGCCGACAATCCCTTACATCTCAGTTCTCATATTATTATGCAAAAAAGAATTACAGTAAATTGCTAACGTAGCCAAGCCAATGAAGAAGGAAAAGTTTGAGAAGTATTTCTTTTGACAGGTTACTGCACTTTGAATGTTCCAGTATTCTGTTCTGTGTTTGTTTATGTCTTGCGCTTGACAGTAGAAGGTTCTAACTCTTGCTGCGTACGTGTTTTTTTTTTGTGGGTCAAAGTTAGGCATTAACTTTGAGTTTTATAACTTACAGCAACTGGCATCCCATGGACTGTTTGATGTATATGTGAAGGCTACGGGTGACACACACATTGATGATCATCACTCGAATGAGGATATTGCTTTGGCAATTGGAACGGTGATTGCTGCTTTTCTATTAGCATTCATAGCTTGATGGTTGCACATCTGGAAGTAGTTATGTAAATTATTGCTTACCAGAGGTTGGATGTCCATTTTGACCTTATTGCTGATTTTGTGTGCTATGTTTCTGTTTCTTACCTGATGGTGAATTGTCCTAATTTAATGTTCTGCAACCTATATGTAAGCAAAAATGCACTGTCATGATATTTTTAATCTCACTTTTAGGCATTACTTCAAGCACTTGGAGATCGAAAGGGAATTAACCGGTTTGGGCATTTTACAGCACCACTTGATGAGGCAGCAGTTCAGGTTATACTGGTATGTAGGACCATCTTCTGCATATACATGCTATGAATGTGCAGTTCTCTGCAACCTCCTTTCGGGAGGGTTCATGCTTCTTTAGCATTTATGAGCTCATGGGCATCTTTACCCTGTGCTAACACATAACTGAATCACAACTTGTATTTGTCTGGTTCTTCACTCGGTATAATCAGGCATGAAACTATTTTTTGGTTATCTTGTGTTTTCAAGGACACCTAATGTTACGATAGGCTGGTCTATATGTAGATTTTGACTTTTGAGTACTATTATCGTGAATGGTAGTCCTTTTGGTTTGTTTCTGTTTATACGTTTTCTGGCTCATCTATCTCACATAAGTTTAAGACTTGATATTTTGACAAAGTTGTAGTTATTTTACTCTATCATATCTTAATTTTGGATTTTTTTTTTTGACAAATGTGATATCATCACTTGTCAGTTATTAACCAAATACCTGCTAAAAATGAAACTGTGCCTTGTTGAGCTTCGATATTTGTGGGTCGTTATTTTTTCCACTGTATCCAGGATCTATCTGGTCGACCACATTTGAGCTGTGGCTTAAGTATTCCTACTGCGCGAGTTGGCACATATGATACACAGGTAATTTGTGGAATTTCGACAGTCGCTTTCAATTGCCTGCTATGTTGGTTCTAAAAGTTTTTGATGTTTCGTTTGTGTATGTCAGGCATAGAAAATATTTTCATTGTCAAATCTGATGATATTTGTTGACAGATGTTTACTAGACCTGTTAATTGTTTCTTAGTTAGGGCGTTGGGATTCTTTTACACCGCATATTGGAGCTATCAATTAAGGCATACACTAATTTAGTTAGTTTAATGACAGCTTGTTGAGCACTTTTTCCAGTCCATTGTGAATACATCTGGGATGACGCTTCACATCCGTCAGGTATATTTTGCTTCAGTTTCAAAGAAATCATCTCCTAAGCTTTGGGCCAACAGGAGTCAAGTTAATTGTTTTCCTGCCCCAGTTAACTGAACTAAATTGGCATAACCCTGTGCTCACTCCTATTTTTCTTCCAAAGCTTGCCGGGAACAACTCACACCATATCATCGAGGCATCTTTCAAAGCATTTGCTAGGGCCCTTCGACAAGCAACAGAATACGACTTACGCCGACGTGGCACTATCCCCAGGTTCGTTCTCACTTGCTGCATATATGTTGTTCAGGATTCCTCAGTCTATGGTCGCTATTTCGTAGAAGTTTCAAAAACTATTTGCAGCCACACAATTCTGTAAAAACGTAGAAACACTTATTTTTATTGCTTCACGATGTTAATAAACATGTGGTTGATCTTAGACTGGCTTCAGATTTTTTTCACGCATTAGCATCCCTGATTGTTTCTTTGCTCGACTCAATTGCAGCTCAAAAGGTGTTCTGTCAAGATCGTAGTGTTGTAAGATCCAAAAAAATGGATGCACGTTGTTCCCCCTTGAAGCCTGGGACGGTGTGAGGAGACAGATGGGTGGCGGCCTTCTACATCGTCACTGCTGCTGCTTGCGCTTGGAGTCCGCAATACTTGCGACAACACAGCAGCATGGAAATGGCTTGTCCTCCTGCTCTCGGGATTTATTTATCTTGCTAGCACTATCATAATATATCTGCTCGCTGCTGCAATTTTTTCTGTGGCATTGAACAGTTTGTCGATGGCTTGGCATTCTGAAAGTATGGATTCGGAATTCAGATTCAGAATTCGTCTGTGTGGTGTTGCGTCTGTAATAATGCTTGACCGTGAGAATAAAACGGAGGAAAATAATCTCTGTGTCGTAATCTCTTTCTCGCACTACAACCAACTGGTGATCATCCGACCATGCCGTGCCTGGTCAACTTATACTCGCCCTGTTTGTTTCAGTGCGCCGTCCTCGTAAGAGCAGAAATCGTTGTGGCTGCAGGGAACGACGCGGCTGCTCGGTAAGTATGAATGGCTTGAGCAGTCTAAACTCTCAGTCGTTTCGTTTGAACAACTGTCATGTAAACGAGACATGAAGATCTATCTTACTAACTGAATAGTTCAATCAGAATGTTTCATGCAAGTCTATAATGGTATGAGAAAATCTGGATCTCAAGTGCTCATAATACTGTCCGTAAGAAGAAAACACAAACCCTTTGGATTTTATTTCACAATAGAGTAGATGCAGCATCTTTTGGCCACACAGTACTATGCAATATGTTGCCACTGTTTATTCGATACTACTAGTACGACCGAGAGAGCTAGTACTCCTCGATCAACACAAACTACTACTAGTACGCCGGCCACAGCGTACAGCATACAGTGGCTTTGGTATGTTTTGTTTACTAGCAAATGTATACTAGATCTTAAATTCATTAAGGCGATGGATTGCCAGCATAGCTTAGGGCTTCTTGCGCACCATGCCAGGGTAGTAGCCGTCACCGCCGGTCATGTTGCCGCCGCCGCCGCCGCCGCCCATGCCACCGCCTCCCATGCCGCCACCGCCGCCCATGCTGCTGTTGCTGCTCATGGCCGGCGCGAACTGGGACTGGATCCAGTCGACGGTGTCCTTCTCGGTCATGAACGCCTTGGCGAGTATCAGATCACTAATAGGCGGCGTGGACCCGAACACGGCGTTGGCGATGGTGATGACGCCGGGGTTCTGGCTGCTGAGCGCGGCGATGGCCACGGCGGCGACGGGCCCGTTGTTGAGCTGGAAGTGGATGAGCCCCTGGGGGAAGACGAACACGTCGCCCTCCATCAGCTGCTTGGTGAAGAGCAGGTTCCTGCCGTCGGGCTGGTTGGAGGTGACGAATCCCACCAGGAGCTGGCCCTTGATCACCGTCAGGATCTCGGTGGCGCGCGGGTGCGTGTGCGGCGGGTTCTGCCCGTTGGGGCCGAAGTCGATGCGCGCCAGGGAGATGCCCAGGGTGTTGAGCCCGGCGAGCTGCAGCGCCGACACCAGCGTGACGGCGGAGCCCTGCGCATTCAGCTTGCCCGGAACGTTCAGACCAGGACGGAAGAAGTCGTTCGCCGTCACCAGCTTCGGGTTCTTGCACACGAACCCGTTCACGAACACTGCATGCATATGCATGGATGGATCGATGAAACACAAAATTAAATTCATCTGACGATCGTCAATTTAGACATGCATGAGAATTTGTGCATCCGCGTGCTGTTTCTGAGTCAGTATAATATTTGCACACCGTGTCAAAATAAAATGAAATTGCATGCACAAAATTAAATTATTTGAATTTATCCATCACAGAAAATTATATGAACTCACTATTTCTATCAGTTTTGCTGAAAAATATTTTTCTATGTTAGCTACAAAATAGTTACTTCTAAATCGACCGAGTTGCATACGATATAATTTATAAACTTTGTAACTATAAAAATTTATTCGATAATAATCGGATGCAAAAGCCGGGAGGTACAGTATTTTTTTTCCGATTTTTTAGTGGCAAAACAATCAACATTCAGGATCATTGACTTAGAATAAGAATTTTCTGTTGATTTTGGAATAGACACTCTCTCGGCTAGTGTTCCATGCCCATCGATCGCATGCAAATGCAATGCAACGCATGCAATTTGCGTGAACCAAATTCAACATGTAAAATCAGATGGATTTATATACCAGGGTTCATCAGATCAGCAACGCAGAAGTCCTGGAGAGGGCTCGGGTCGCCCGCCATAACACGAGGAACTGAAGAGCAAACTAGGACCAGTGCCACCAGAGCAAGCAGTGCAGAAGCACGTGAAGCCGCCATGATTTTTTCCTTCACTAGAAGACCTAACAATGTCTGTGTCAGTGTAAGAATGTAGGCTAGTGTTTGAGCTATTGCTAGTTGTACGCTGCAAGTATGTATCAGGATGTCTATTTATACAGGCATAAAGGTGACCCCGGAGTAGTGGGCTGGCTGCATGCTCTAGCAACATGGTACACTAACGACTATAATCAGACACTAATTTCACCGTGTAGTGTTTGAGTAGGTTTCCACGATACTGCTACTACATTGGTAGCTTACGTAGGATCGATCTGCTAATTACTTCTTACAGCCCCACTAACTGTTAGTTTATACATGGTAACCACGTGCCTAATATATCCATCGTGGGATCAATACATGCACCATCATGGGTGGAAATTTTGACGAAGATATAATGGTACTTTTTCGGATTTTAGTTTGCAACATATATACACCCATTGGCTTGCCGAAGCTCGAATTCAAGGGCAGTATGATCCTGTGGCGTTCGGAGGTCGTGGTGATGGAATTCTTTGCTAACTAGTTGTTTGCACACATATAGAGGATTGGGTGACGTTGATTCTACTTAGATCAATATCGCCTTGAATTTTATCGAGACTGTTTGGATGATAACATTGGCCATGGACTCCTGATCATTCATAAAACCAAGGTTCAAAATACGGGCCGATGCAACTAATATATCAAATTTGTAGACATTTATAGATGTAAGAAATGGTATATCGGTGGATAACTGATATTTGATGCAATATTTTGATAGATATGGAATGAAATGAAGGTAGCACATATTTCTTACTGAGATATAGTGAAAATAAATTGATATATTTAACTCATCATGAAAATATTAAAGTAATGTCATTATTATTGAAAAATATCTATTATTCCCGAGCTTTGGTGATTCCTTCATTTTAAAAATTCCAAAAATTATATTTACAAGTTTTAAGAAATCTAAATAAATATTGGATATAGTCAATAATGTTGTGCCCTAATAGCTTGCGAAATCGCAACGCTAAATTCTTTTTATTCTAGGCTACACAAAATTTACAAAATCAAAGAAATTTGGAGTTTTAAAAATATGCAGTGTTCACTGTACTCAGATCAATACCATTTTCAATTTTGTGTAGCTCGGAGCAAAAACTATTCTGAAGTGAGATATAGTCCATTTGTAGAAGACATCCCCGAGTCCATTTAGGATTTTTTCTACATTTTCCCGAAGCTTACAAATATGATTTTTGATTTTTTTTTTCAATAAAGAGATCACTCGATCTCGGGAGAGAGAATCCCTACTCGGGTTGTTTCAATATGAGATCATTTTCCCCAATTCAAATGTACATTGTCTGGTATATTATAAACCCTATATCCGATATTTGAAACCTTGAATCAAACCATGCAAGTGGTAATCGATCCCTATAAACCGTGTGCATCTTGGGGATGCGGAGGCCGTGAGAGCAATATATCCTCCTCGAAACAGGCTTTCCATGTCAATGAAAAAATAATGCATCCACTAACATAGTAACGTATTTGTTTTCTATGTACTCCACTAAATCTGTGACGTTGGACTGGACACAATCAGTTGTACGACGCTTGTGCCAACAAGTGACATTATTTTATACTGCAATCTGCCTAGGATGAGATAGCACTCCAGGAAAATACGGAGAATAACGTATTAGGTCAGGTGCCAATCTGGATTCTTCAGCGCTTATCCTTTGCTTGCTCGTGCTCCAGGATTAGTGTGGCGGCTGCGCGCAGCGAGAGAGGGTGTCACAGTCCCCGCACGAAATCTGTTGGAAATGGGATCCCCAACAACCCTTACTAAGAGCACCCGGCCTCGTGACTTACACGTGAGATATTGTCATTGCTAGCCAGCTGCACAGCTTGGTACACGTATCGACCACCCGAGGTCTCATGTATGGGACGTTGGTGCCTTGTACAATGAGGTTTGGTCAGGTCAATCTTTTTCAGCTTCATTCCGTCTCGATCTAACTATTGTTGTTGTGCTAAATTTTACCAAGGTTCGTCCCCCTTGTGCGGATAATAGCCCTAATCCCGCCTTGGATTTGTATTATATGTGGATGGTATGCATGAGATTACAATGGCATAGCCGGCTAGTTCATATCAATGCAGTCGATGGATCTAAGGCGGTAAAAAACAAAGCGTTCTAGATCGATATGTCTTCTAGATTATGACGATTTCTCTGATGACTTGCACTTCTATAGATACTAGAAAAATACCCCTCGCATTACTGCGGGAATTTCAGTAAAAACTTTGTGTAAAAGGAAATGTATAAGACACATGAAATATGAATTTGTTTCTAGAAATATGCAAAACTCTCACAATAGTCAAGAGTTATATTTAATTGACGTGAAATTGTTGTGTATTTGACGACAAATTATGATGACGTGGATGTATGGCTAAAAAAATAGATAATGTGGATAGGTTGCATGTACAAAATACTACAATTAATGAATATTAGTGAGGGATGACATGGATAATTGGTTGGCTAAAAGAATGGATGATGTGGATAGCTTGCATGTTTAGATATAAAAATAATTAATACATGTTAGTGGGATTTTGCTTTATAGGAAGTATAGATTAAGCGCTTGGATCTTTAGGTGAGCCTTAGGTCATATTTATATAGCCTTAGATAGGCGGTCGAGGCCTTCCGTTGAATGGGAGTCCTCCCGACGCACGATTGAAAATACCCACATCTATGAGGAAGTCTCTTGATTGCCTTACTTGTCCTTCAAATATTTCCTTTCAAAATTGAGATACCTTCTAATTAATCATGTGGCGAATCTTTTAGGGCTTCTGCTGTGACCCAGCACACAACTGCAAGTTGTAGTGCACAAGTCATTGATATAACACTCATAAAACAATGTTTCACAAATATTAAATCTCTCAGAGTGGCGCTACAAAATATTGCAGTGCCAAATAATACACACTTAATAATATTACAAGGAAAAAGTGTAGAAAGACTTCACGGTCCTACTCGGTCTACTAAGGAGATTCAGGTGACTCAGATACAACAACTCGATTTTTTTTTTTGAAGAAATGTGGTACGGGAATCCCAGACAGATAACATGGATGACTAAACTTAGTACCATATGAGCACAACAATTTATAAAGGAATATGCTACAACTGCTCGATAAGAACTCTACTACTAAGCATGTCTACAAATCTAGCTCCTCATAGTTTCCTTTAGTCCCTCAATGATTTAGTCTATGCCTTCCACCCTCCATATAAGTATGACTCTTCATAGACACTCGGCTTCTTGTGAAGCTCCCGCTTCCTCTACTTCAACGATCGCAAAGTTTAATTAAGGAAGGATTTTGAGAAGGAACCGGCGAGTACAACGTACTCGTCGAGTTCAAATAGAAAAAATGAAAAATGTTTGAATGGTCTATGTACTGTCATAATTGTCGGTTATCAACAAAAATGCATATTTTGGAATCATTTTTTAAAAGTCAAGTTTTACTCTGAAAAATTATGTTCGTCAGTTCCCACCGCATTCGCAGTTCCCACCTGGAACAAGGAGTGGCTCGTCACAATTTTTTACACTCTTCGGAGGTGTGCTACCTTTCCCACAAGTGTCTTAGCCTTGTTGCACCATCCACACTTCCATGGTGTGATAAGGCCCGATCTAATGTCTACAAGCCATGCCTAGTTCTTCTCCATGACTTTGCATAACCACCCAATTGTAATGCACAAGGTCCACGAATATCCACCATTACCCCCACCCCACCACACACACACACACACACCCATAAACACTATTACTGACATCCTGCAAGACAAGAATGATTATGTGCTCCCACGTTGTAGCCACGACGGATAACCTAGCACTAGTTCGAGGATATGCGAAATGAAGAAGATATTTCTGACTTGCCTAGGCCATACTAGGACTTCTGGTCAACGCTATATATACGACGCAAGAACGACTGCCGATATTTGTTCTTAGTCCGATCTGCATATACCTAGTATAATGGAACCTATACTACAACAATCATTCCCGGTTTCATTGCCCACCATATAGGCAGTTCATGGTTTATAAGAAACTTACAATTCATTTTAATGTAGTTAATAAACAATATATATAGACTGAAATAATTTGATAAAATTATAACAAATGGACATGAGAAAGATTGAACTTGCCTTGAATCTATGACATAGTGCAGTTTAAAGATTCAACTTACCCCTTGGTCTCGGATTCTAAAATGATAACATTGTTCGATAAGTATGGTATTCAAAAGAATTCGCTTCATCATATTATTCATAGGATATGTGATGCTTTAATCCTAATTACCCCCATTTTTATTTGGTTCTTGACTTTATCCTAATTTTAATCGAAGTCAAAAAAAATTGAGGACATATATTGTTGAGTCTTAATTAAAGATTTATTCCATTTGATACTGGACTTAACTATTTTTGCACCATATGCACACACACACACACACACACACACACACACACACACACGCAAATCACCGGATCATGATGATTGATTGATCATGATTTCCTGCTTTGCATGTACTGGTGGATGATGCAATGGATTTTTGAATGATTATGAGCATGTTATCCTCAGTTTTATCTCCTAGGTGCATGTGTTGTGATCCAGTGTATATCTAGATCCTTCAATGGCTTTCACTAGATGAACCATTGTCATCAGATCATGTGCAATCATGATCTGGTGATTTGTGTGTGTGTGTGTGCATATGGTGCAAAAATAAAGTCCAGTATCTAGGCAGATATGTTGCTATATTGTGTTATTGGCTATTCTAGTTATATTTTCTTGATTTTTCTATGTAAAATAGATAAGAACAAATATTGTCTGATCTAGCCTAGTCCCTAGTTGATTTCTACTTGACAACTCTTGTGTAGCGTGTGCTTCTAGCGATCTAGACAACCAACTTCTTCATGTTTTGCCTCCTCCTCTTCGATTGATGATTTACTAAGTTCTAGTTGTCGTTCCTGCCTTTTTGTGTTGTGAACAGTGGTGGTGTTGCTGGTAGCTTGTTGATGCGGATGTTGTAGTTCTTTTAAGCCGCTGATGTTGGGGTTGTGAGACCTCTCAGTTTGCATGTTAGGGTGCTTTTAGGTGCCAAGCTCCAAGGGAGTCTCCCCTTGTAGATTGCTTCGGTTGGTTGACATTATCAATGCCCGGCCTTGTTTTCGGACTGCCCAAGAGTAAATCCCTGTTGGGCTATAATCTGTTGGTATTTGCTGATTCGAGGGTTTTGATTAAAATTAAGCATTTAATTAATTATCAATGGATTTTAGTTATAGTGGGCTCAGAATAATTGACCCTTTCATGCCAAACATGTTTCATAATTCAATCTTGTGAGATTTTTGAGGTTTCTAGCCTGATTAGAGGGGAAACAATGTTTCCTAAGTAATATCGTCTTAATTGGATCATAATATATCCATTGCCCTTATCCTTAAGAGATGGATCATTCAGTGTTTCCCTTGTCCCTGGTTGCCTCTTTGCTTGATGCCTCATGATCAAAAAGTCCAGTTGTCCCTTATATGATCCAGTCTCTCTTATATTATCCAATTGTCCCTTATGTTGCCTAAGAAAGATGTTTTCTCTTCTAATCGCCATTTTGGGATCGAAACTAGTTTTTGATTCCCAATGGCTAGTTTCCAAATACACACAAAATTGTCTCATCTAAGGTGAGACAAACATGCATTATCATAACCAAAACATCTCTTTTGCCTTTGTTGTTTGCTTTGTAGATGATCAAAGGAAAGGAAGATCAAGATCAAGGTCAGCTTTAGAATTTTTATTTTGCTTCCTCATGTAATATCATTTTTTTATTGAGCAATGTCCAATAAATGTTGTAAAAAATGACTGTCGGGGTAAATAAATATTTGTGTATTTATTCTTATTTTTTTTACTTCACAATATTCTCACAATTTTGTATCATTGAATGTTATGGGCATGAAATAAATATTATTTTTGGAAATGAAATTCCAAATGAGAATTTGATTCAATTTTATGTAATGATCATGATGATCTCTTTACTTCAACTATTCTCAATTACTCCTCATTTGATATTTCAGAAAGGTCATGTCAAAATTTTACGCACTCTCCTCGATGATTGAACCCTAATTCATCATCTTGAGCGAAAATTCGATCTTTTTGCCCTCTTAAGTAAAAAGGTTTAAATTTACCTCAACTTTCAGATGCATGAATGTAAGATGCACACATTCTAAATCAACCCCCCCCCCCCCCCCACACACACACACACCCACCACGAGGCAACTTCCCACCCATGAGTTTATAGGTTTCCTATCCATTATGGGCTAGACAATGGAGGGGTGGGATACTAAAACTATCCATCAAGAAGCCCCACATCAGTTATTGAGGTTGCGATGGTGAACTCATGAGGATAGGCCGGGCTGGGGGTCAACATCCAAACTGGGAGCTATGTCTTTGACCTTCATGTCGTTGATCACTTGATCATGACTCGGCAAGGCAATATGCTCCACCATTCCTCCGACTTCGTAAGTGAAATCGAGGATGAGGTACAAGACTAACCGCCCGAGTTTGGGGATAGAGCCCTTCGAGGTCCGAAATGGGTCTTTACCACATATTAGACTCAACTAGCAAACAAGGCCTGTGCGTTGCAACGGTGAGAAAAGGTATCGAGTAGTCTGATTCTACAAAAAACACTACCACACAGGACGCGAGAATCATGCTCTCCTATTTGAGTGAGAGACTCATTCATGGTCATATAATGTGTGTTTCAAGGTGGATGCATGATGTTCAGATTATAACATGTTTAATAAGTAAATGAGTGGTCAATTCTACAAACATGTTAATTTGTTTACGATCTTCTACATTCTTTAGATAAACATGGGGACATTTTTAGCAGTATATACATGGATAGGCTGAAAGGTAAATAGAGAATGCAACTAAAACAAATTACAGAAAAATTAATTATAAACGCAGCCAAATTATTGCATCGACCCTCAAAATAAGAACTGTTAATAAAATAAGTCAACATTAAACTCAATTATAAATTATTTCATTTGCCAATAGAACTCCTCCTCCAGGCAACTTATAATGGCATGTCATTACTCTTGAAAACTCTATTTAAACCAGACTAATGATTAATTTAACACTAAACAGAGAACCATTCAAGTAAGCGGACATGGAAATAATTGAGAAAAACATATAGTTTTTTATTTTATTGTTCAAGGTAGACATATAACATAGTACATGTGTTAATTAAGGGGTAAAGCAAAAAGAGCACAAAATATAAAACACAAGCATCAACACAGACCATGAGGAATGTATCTTTACCATTTGATATTTTGTATCTCATCTAATGATATAACTTTATTTTCATGGGCAATGTTTAGTGGTCTACCATACGTGCAAAAGCACTGCTTGAACTGTAGCAAAAATGGTTCTGATTTAACACTTAAAGGAAGCTTGCACTTTTTTTTTGAAAGGAGGAAGCTTGCACTCTTGACTGAATAGTGTCACCAATGCAAACAAAGCCGAAGTGCATTTTCAGGATCACCATTCTGTTGTGCGCTGTAGTGAATTTGTTTGCTGGGAGGTGCCCTTTTTTGTTCTAGAATTCGTTGGGTTTGGTCAAACACATTACCAGCCATTGTTACTTCAAACTCCAAGTAATAGCTAATGCAAGTATTGCTGTAAATATCACAATTATTATTTTACAGATTAGATATGTGAATTGAGATGTACGGAGTATAGCAAATTTAACACATAACAACACCACCGAATCTGAAAGTAGCACACATGTTCTTAAGATTCTCTATGAGCTTGCAAAGAAATTAGCACCTCCAGATTTTGTAAATCTTCTCTTAATACATTGGAACAGTGTTTAACGCCTTCATCCAAATAAATGTAAGCACAGCCGATGCAGGTCCTGAGGGCATTGGCAGGTGGGTTGACGCCTCGGGGCTGTGTACCAATGGATACCTCGGTGGCGACAACATGAAAATTTCAGAAAATCGGAGAAGCAATGGTTTGAAGATGAGTAGGCACAAGTTATTCAGAAATTGAATATCTGGTTGCATGTACTATTCACAAATTCTGAAGATCGGACATATTCTTTGAACGGCTGCAAATACAGTAGCAAATCAGCACCACAAATTCAAATTCTGTGAATCGTTCCATGCAGATGATCTTCATGCATCAGCACCACCGGTAGTACACACATGGGGAGCTACCAGCAAAAGCACCAAGCAGCAGTGGCAGTACCAGATCGTGACGGGAGAGAACATGTAGCTTACAGTTATACGAACGAATCTGCAGTAGGGAGCAGCACACAACTTACCTAAATAAACAAAAGGAGCCCATCCGAAACATTCAGCCATTACTCGAAATCACGAAACGGTTCTAAGTTTGTTGCCATGCGGTGCATCAACCAATGTGCAGACTGCAGACTGCTGAGCAGGCAATCCCAATTCCCATGGCGATGCGGGGGCGGGACGACTCGGCGGCATCGCCACGGTGCAGCAGGAATACTCGGCGGCATCACCGCTGTGCATAAAGAAGGATCTGGAGCAGCGTCCGGCCTTGGGGAGAAAGATAGACGGGCGTCGGGCGGTGCCAGAGGGAGGGGCGGCGAGCAGCGGCTCTCTATCTCGGTCGGCCGCGTCGGACCTTGTCGTGGAGAAAGAGGCCTCCCGATAGCGCTTCTCCTCAAAGCGGAACCTCCTCCCGTCAGACGGGGGCGTCCAGCCCGGTGGCCTGGGAGCTCGCGGGACACCAAAGCTGCCAGCCCTCGCCGGCGCCGTTGGCGCCGCCGCCACCGGGAAGATGATCACCATGCTGTGAAAAAATACCGGCTGCGCCTCCAAAAGCCTCCGAGCCGTCAATATAAAGGCTGCGGGGCAGGGCCAGCCTGGGCGTCGTCCGCTCGCCGGCGGCTCGCCTGGACGAAGCGAGAGAGGGAGAAGGAGAACCAGAGGCTGCGGTGACATTTTTTAAACGAACCCTTTTTTTTTGGGCTTTGGCGGTGGCACCTGATGTAATTTCCAACTAAACATCTATACTATATATAAAAGAAGGACGAATTCTCGCGCGGAGACGGCCTCGCGCACTGTTCACAGCTACAGGGATCCCTGTAGCGCTACAGTACGACAGGAACAGGGCGATCCCGGCCGTCCGCCGGCGATCCGACGGCCAGGAGACGCGTCGATGACGCTTTTGCAGAAAGGCCCCTCAGAAAACCGGAAAACAAACCCGTAGTCCAAAGTTTAACGCACCGAAGGACCTGTCTGCGATTACAGGAAAACTGAGGGTGTTTTCTGCAAAAACGCCATCACTTCCCCCCTTCCCCTTCTCTCCCGCGCGGCGCCGGAGAACTGCCACCGCCGCCGACGCTCGCCGCCGACGCTGCGCTCCTCCACGGACAAATCCAGGCATGCGCCCGGCTCCGCCGCCTTCTCCTCTCCATCCTCAACCCGAATCATCGTCGGCGTGCTCGCGCCGTCCGCCGCCATGCAATGGTCGCCGCCGCCGAGCCCGGCGACCAAATGGCCCGCCCTGCAGCCCGTTCGGCTTGGCCCGACTCTCGCGAGCAGATCCGCGCGTTCACGGACTCGCGCGCGTGCGCCGCCGCGCGAGCGCGAGGTCCACCGCGCCGGCTCGCCCGCCGCCGCGCTCTGCTGACGTCGCCCAGGACGGCAGCATGACCCCACATGTCAGCCTCCACGTGTGTGCTGGCGTGCGGCCCCATCTGTCAGGCGCGCTTAAAAAAAAGAGAAACTTAACAAGAAAAATACCAAAATTTGTAGAAAAAATAGGTCTTTACAGCTACCACATCTCCATGCATGCTTACACAACTTCAACAAAAAAAATGTAAGAACTAATATAGCTCTTAAATATTAATTATGCATCTTAAGGAAGAAAAAAAAAGGACTAAGTACCATGAAAAATAAATTAGAATAGCAAAAAAACAAACATGTTCAGAAAAATTGAATTTGTGAACATTTGAACGAAAAAACAAAATGCTTAAAAAAAAACTCTTTGAAGCCTAATTATTTTACGAACGTGACATGCGCGTTTCCAACTTCCAACAATTTTTAAAAATCTACACGTTTTAAAAACCATTAAATTTTCCCACTTACAACAGTTCCAGACACTAATTTCCGTCCGATAAATATTTAACTGAACCAGCCAAAATAACGTTAATTTCATCTAAAACATTTTTCAAAAATGTTAGGTTTCTAACCGGTAGTATACTTTTTTTTCCCAAAAAATTTCTGTAAAATCAAAAACATTCAAACTAACTTGATGTTTAAATTTCGACAATTTAAAATACAACCTCTAATTACATATTGAACTTACCGAATTCTCATACGATTCATTCACTCAAATTATGGAGTCAAAAATAGAGGCAAAAACAAAAAGTATCACACTAATTTCCGTCCGATAAATATTTAACCGCACCAGCCAAAATAACGTTAAATTCATCTAAAACATTTTCCAAAAAAAATGTTAGGTTTCTAACCGGTAGTGTCCTTTTTTCCAACAATTTCTGTAAAATCAAAAACATTCAAACTAACTTGATGTTTAAATTTCGACAATTTAAAATACACCCTCTAATTACATATTGAACTTACCGAAATCTCATATGATTCATTCACTCAAATTATGGAGTCAACTAAATAGCCATACAAAGGACTTCCTCTCAATAATGATTTAAAATAAATATTTAAGACATCACACAAACATACCACACCAATTCGAATAAGTAAATATTTATAAGAAATATAACTGAACTCCCTCCAATTATACAATTCAACTTAATGAATGTTCAAAAGGAACTTAACTCCCCCTAATTTTCTATTTAAATTTAAATGATGCTTCATTGCATGTAGATTCAAAAAAAAAAATCACAAATTCATTTTCCTCGAAAGCTAGATTGAATTTAATAGATGCTAATACAATATATTTCCTCTAATCAAATATGTAAGACAAACCACAAAAACATCATATCAATTCAAACAGGTTCATGTCTACACATAATGTAACAAAACTCCCTACAATTATACATTTAAATTTAATAAACACTTAAGTTGAACTTACCTCTTAATAATTATGAATTTCAATTTAAAAAATGCTTAACTTCATGCATTTTCCAAGAAATCACAGATTCATTTTTTTCTACAGATGAATTGAATTTAATAAACGCTAATATAATATATTTTTTCCTTTTTCTTTTGATTTACATCAAAACAACATCAGCATAACGATCACCATGAAACAAAATGATTTCAGCACGTTTTAGCTCACAAGACAACTGTAATTTCCCTTTTTGAAATACAGTTTGTCGTACTAAAGTTGCACAAAAACATTGCAATTCAAACTTCCTATGTGTTTTTTTTTTCCTGCTTTTCTTTTTGCTACGCATTACAACAACATTGCAACAATGAAAAAAAAAACACATTCAACTTTACAAAACAAATATAGATTCCCTTTTCCAATTTCAATTTGCTTTAAAATATTTGGAAAAAAAATTATGTCCGAATAGTAAAACTATTGTTTTGTCTTCACATTAACTTAGTAAGTTCAAACATTTACGCAAAGATAAATACATTAAACAAACAACTTCACCATTTCTATTCACAAAATATATTACGTAAAAAAAAAATCACCCAGGGCGCGACGTGATGTTTACAAATTCGCATTTTCTTACACCGACGTATTTCTTCTTCTAACAGCAAGTGCGGCGTATGCTAAAGGAATTTTTTTTAATATTCAAATGTTGTCACTATTTGCATGTAATTAAAATGCACCTTCACTAATTTGAATTCAAATATTGTCACTATTTGGAAAAAATGTTTGAACATTACAATTCAGCTAACATTTTGTTGAATAAAAAAAATATTCTATAAAAAAAAAATCACCAAAGGCGTGGCGTGACACCACGCCAAATTCAACTAGTAAGGGTAAAAGTAAAGACAGACGATTATTATAGGTAAAGATTTGGTGGGAGGATAAAACTGTAAAAGTGCTAACGGACCGATCAAAGAAGTCTTATTGCTTTTATTATTAGGTATTATTAGGTATAGAAGTGCTAATCATATATACTCCCAAAGAAGAAACACAAACCGTGTTTGGATTTTATTCAGCAGAAGTATTAGAGTAACATGCAGCTTTTAGCTACCAAAGTACACCAATGCCATATTTCGCCACTGTTTATTGGACACGACCGAGAGAGCTAGTACGTGCTTCTCGATCAACACAAACAGAAACTATACGCTGGCCACACAGCGTACAGCATACAGTGGCTTTGGTATGTTTTGTTTTACGAACAAACGTATCGATCTTAAATTATTAATGTAATGGATTGCCGGCCTTATGGCTTCTTGCGCATGCCAGGGTAGTACCCGCCGCCACCGCCGCCCATGCTGCTGTTACCGCTCATGGCCGGCGCGAACTGGGACTGGATCCAGTCGACCGTGGCCTTCTCGGTCATGAACGCCTTGGCGAGTATGAGATCACTAATAGGCGGCGTGGATCCGAACACGGCATTGGCGATGGTGATCACTCCAGGGTTCTGGCTGCTGAGTGCGGCGATGGCCACCGCAGCCACTGGTCCGTTGTTGAGCTGGAAGTGGATGAGCCCCTCGGGGAAGACGAACACGTCGCCCTCTACCAGCTGCTTGGTGAAGAGCAGGTTCCTGCCGTCGGGCTGGTTGGAGGTGACGAAGCCGACCAGGAGCTGGCCCTTGATCACCGTCAGGATCTCCGTGGCGCGCGGGTGCGTGTGCGGCGGGTTCTGCCCGTTGGGGCCGTAGTCAATTCGCACCAGGGAGATGCCCAGAGTGTTGAGACCGGGGAGCTGGAGAACTGAAACTGTTGTGACGGCGGAGCCCTGCGCGTTCAGCTTCCCCGGGACGTTGAGTCCAGGCCGGAAGAAGTCGTTCGCCGTCACCATCTTCGGGTTCTTGCACACGAACCCATTCACGAACACTGCACGCATGGATATATGTACACAACACGAGGTTAAGAGAATCTACATTTAGAATCGTCAACTTAGACATCAGAATTTGTGTGTCTGCTGTTTTCTAGCAAGTTCTGGAAATAGTCACACACAGAAAAAATATATATATATGAATTTACTATTTCTAAATAAGCAAAAAACAGTTATTTGTAAATTGAGCAATCTACATACAGTTTATAAAGTTTGCAACTACTTAAAGTTTATTAGATAAAACAATAATCAGCATACAATATCATTGACTTAGACAGAAGAGTTTTATTACAAAGTGTCCCGTCGATCGCAGGCATGCTGGGCGAACGAAATCAGACACGTAAAATTAAGATGGAATTATATATATACCAGGGTTCATCAAATCAGCAACGCAGAAATCCTGGAGAGCCCCCGGATCAGAGGCCAGAACACGAGGCACCGAAGAGCAAACTACAAGTAGCACCACAGCGAGCAGTGCCGCCAAAGCACGGGAAGCCGCCATGGTTTTTTCCTTCACTAACAAGACCTAAGAGTGTCTCTGTCAGTGTGTAGAATGGAACCTAGTGTCGGAGCTAGTTGTACGCTGCAAGCATTTTCTTCTTACAGCCCCACTGACTGTTTGTTTATACAGGGTAACCATTGTGCACGTGCCTAAAATCCATTGTGGGATCAATACATCACCATTATGGGTGGAAATTTCGACAAAGATAATGGTACTTTTTGGGTTTTAGTTTGCAACATATATACACCCACTGACTTGCATAAGCTTGAATTCGAGTACAATATGGCCGGTCGTGTGGAGCGAGCGTTTGGAAGTCGTGGTGATGAAATTCTCTGCTAGTTGGTGTAGTTGTTTGCGCACTTGCAGAAGATTGGCCGACCCCTGATTCTACTTCTTTTGTCCGTACTATTTGGATGAGGATGTTGGCTATCGATTTTTGATTTCCTTCATCAAACCAAGGGTCAAAATAAAGACCAATACGACCAATATTCTATCGTTGTTGGTGGACTAGCTATATCAATTTAGCATACTAGTAGCTAGATAAGAAATTTCATTTTCACGAATATATTGTTGGATATAGGATGGTATATCTACCAATATGGACAACATTTGGTTTGCTATTTTAATTGATATGGAACGGAGATATGTAGGTGAAACACATTTTTCTTAAGAAAGATAAAAATAAAGAATTAACCATTTAAATCTTCAAGAAATTATGGAAGTAATGCATACTACCGGATGACACATGCATAACATACTTTCTTATGATGTATTAAGAAATTTTCAACTCGTTATTTGTTATGCACTTATGCTAGCTTGAGTATATTATATATTTTTTGGAACAGATACTTGTTATGCTAACTTGAGTATATTATATCTTTTATTTGTGCTAGAAAGATTATGCAAACAATATTAAATAATAAATAATAATATTTATTATTTCCCCAAATTCAACTACATACCGCCGATGTATCATCGGATATGTGAGCCAAGACAAACCATATATGGGTCGGATATCTGATATGATATAAACCTTGCATCAAACTGTGTGGAACTTCTAGCCAGGGCTTCTAGCTGGATGTAGAGGCCGTGAGAGCAGTTGACATTTCCTTATTAGGATTATTTCAATGTTATTAGGCATGAATAATAATATACGGGCATTCTAAAATACAGACAACTACTTTTCATACATGTTGACAAAATTCTATTATCCAAACTCAACAAAATACCCAATTCGACAGTAATACATCCAAACAAGATTTGAAATTGGATGACACTATTCAATTCCAACAACAAATACCATGCACATCCAAACAACAACTTTAATATTGGAGGCCAATTCGATACTCACACAGATTTCATGCATATTTATAACCCAATTCAATTTCAAGGTCTAACTCATACATCCAAACAAAGCCTTAGCAAACATGGATGCATCCACTATCATGGGAAGATATATTTTCTATATATTCCACTTAGCTGTGATGTTGGACACGATCGGTTGTACGACCCATGAGCCAAAAGGCGAAAGAGACACTTTCTTACTAAAATTTCTGTTACCTGCGTAAGGATTAGGAAGCTACACTCCAAGAAAATACGGAGAATAATGATACGTATTAGGTAGGTGCCATTTTGCAGTGCCAATCGTGCGTGATCGTGCATAACATTTTGACTTCGTCCCACACGGAATTTGTTGGAAACGGAAACCCCAACAACCCTCAATAACTTTCTAGGTTGTGAGATATTCTTTGCATGCATGCACGTAATACTAGCAGACTGCAGCCTGGTACACGTATTCACCACACTAGGGGTGATATCAATTCGTCTCATGCAGGAGACTTCGCATTTGCAAGGAGGACACAAATGAGAAGCAAAGTGCATAAGTATCATGATGCACCACGCTGTATCGTTTAGAGGTAATACCGAAAACATATATAAATATGCGTACTTTCAAGTTCTAACTCACATACAAACTCTAACTGCAATTTGAAAACTTCTCTTAAAAACAATAGTTGGAAGCAAGGTATTGGTTTCTGGTAGAAAAAATTCTTGAGGGGGCTCAGGATTTCCGGTTACCGGGCGAATTTGAAAACTATAATTTGAATTCAAATTCCTCGTATGAGCATTTACCTAGGGTTCTCGTTAAGTTCAATTTTTTTTTTCAAAAGTTTCGGGTTTCTGTAACCGGTAAGCCCATTTCACAGGTAATCAAAACCCTGGTTGGAAGTGCAATAAAAATGGTTGATTTTATGTTGGTTAAGTAAGGAGATCATTCAGATTAAGGACAATTTAGCTGAATGTAGTAGTGTAACCATAAAAATAAAAAGGGAAAAGAAAGATTGACATGCAAGATGATTTCCATTAGTCTTATACTCATTTGGTGTACAATTTAGTTCTATTAGTGTGTAACAAACGCTATCAAATCTACTGAGTAGAAAAAAACAGCACGATGAAAGGTAGAGACAAAAAGCGAAGGGAAAAGAAAGATTGACATGCAAGATGATTTCCATTAGTCTTATACTCATTTGGTGTACACTTTAGTTCTATTAGTGTGTAACAAACCCTATCAAATATCCCAAATGCTTCATAGCGCAGCTGCGCTATTTCGGCTGATCGAGCGCCCACTCCACCTGTCTCGTGTCCCCTGTCGCTACCCAATAGCCTCACGGCTCACGTGGCGTCACTGCCCTCTGCTGCAGCTGCAGTGCGCCAGTGCCTCACGCAGTCACGCTCGATCACTTGCTGCCGCTGCCAGCTGCATGATGCTAGCTTAGTTTTTCGTGGTGCTAGCTGATTTGCTAGGCATGTCTCTACCACATGCATGCGAGGCGGCGTTGCTAGCTGTTTTTTTTTATCATGGTGCGAGCTGGTTTGCTAAATATAGGAAAAGAGACGGCAAAAAAAAGTGAGAAAAAACCAAAGTGGGTCATAATATATCGTGTTGGACATCTTTTTTGAGTGTCTATTCTGGCACAACATGTCGGTCCAATTCATCGTTATTGTCTCGTCGGCAGCTGAACCGTTCGTTCCGATCGTCACGTGTACTACGACAACATCCATGCATATAGCTTAATATCATCTAGCTCCACGTCGGTCGTGGAGTTGCTTACCAATATTGCGAAATTGCCTCAACGCACACTAAAGTTGCTTACCGTTGTTACAAAGTTGTCTTAATGCACATCAAATTTGCTTGTTTTAAAATTGCGTCGCCCTGTATAAAAAGTTGCTTTTTAGTTATTGTGCAGTTGCTTTACTCGTTGTGTAGTTGTCTCATTGCACACCAAAGTTGCTTCGTGGTATACTAAAATTGCGTTTTAACTGTCGTGGAGTTGCTTACCACTAATGTGCGTGAAAAAAATAATTGTAGCGTACCAAAGTTGCTTAATAGTTGCTCTAAGTTGCGTACCGTTGTTTTAAAGTTGCCTTATTGAACACCAAAGTTGGTTTTGTTGTGGAGTTGCTTACTGGTGTTGTCAAGTTGCCTCATCGCACATCAAAATTGCATATAGATGTTATAATAGTTGGTTTTAAATGACATTTTTTTCCTCGTAGTTGCTTCCCGTTGTAGTGAAGTTGCATATAGATGTTATAAAGTTGCCTCATCGCAAACCAAAATTGCTTCGCCTTGTATCAAAACTGTTTTAAGTTTTCACGGGGTTGACTCATCGCACACCAAACTTGTTTCGCCTCGTATCAAAGTTGCTTTTGATTGTTCGGGAGTTGACTCATCGCACAACATTTTTTTCGCCTCATAGTTGCTTCCTGTTGTTGTGAAGTTGCCTACATATGTTATAAAGTTGCCTCATCGCACACGAAAATTGCTTCACCTTGTAACAAAGTTGTTTTTAATTTTCATGGATTGACTCGTTGCACACAAAACTTGTTTCGCCGCGTACCGAATTTGCTACCACAATACAAAAAGAAGAAAATTTGGGTGGCCTTTTTTTAGCTACGTTTTACATGTGGCCTTGGAGGCCCAGCTCCAGCCCGAAAAGGAAGCCCATCAGCTCTCTTCTTGCTTTGTTCGTGAACGAGCAACTGCCCACGAACTACGAGCGAGGAACCAGATGAAGACGAGAGCCTTTCCAGTCGAGGTAGATAGCGTCGCCGACGGCCTCCACTCGCCGCCTCAACCGCTCCCGCGCACCGGATCGCCATCCTCGCGTCCGCTCCGCACTACTCCGCAGTTAGCCGCCTCCGCACTCCTCTACTGGCGGCGCCCCCTACCCCACAAGAGTGGACCCTCCTGACGGCGCGCGGTTGATGTGGGCGCTCCTGGTGGCGCTGTGGTGGCTGGCCGGGGGCGACGCCGTGGGTGCGTAGCTTGGGGCTACGATGTGGGTGGGTCGCCGGGGAAACGACACGCGGGGTGGTTTCGATTTCCTGATTTGGGGAGGACGAACAACTCGGTTTGTCGGGGGTGAGGAGGGTGCAGCCTTGCAGCGGGAAGAGGCGGTGGGAGGGGAGGGGCGTGGGGGATCCGCGGTGGTTTCGAGCCTGGGTGGTGCTGCGTGCAGGTTGACGCCGGTGAGCACCGACGCCGGCAGGGCGCAATTTGGGGAGGACGGCCGGCCGAGTCAGTGTGATTCTTTCGGGGACACGACTGGGCGCTGGAAACACAGAACGGGCGGTAGAGACAAAAAGCGACCACGCTGGGACTCGAACCCAGAATCTCCCGCTCCGGAGGCGAGCGCCTTATCCATTAGGCCACGCGGTCATCATGTTTTATGTGATACAGGATACTATAAGTACGTTAGTCAAGAAGTCGTCAGCTGGGCCTTCAAATGTAAGGGCCAAAAGCCCACCATGCCAGTCCTGTCCGAGCACACCGCCGCCGCCGGAGGCCCCCGAGCGGCGCCCCCGCCTCTCCTGTCCTCTCTTCTCCTCAGTCCTCCCCCAGTCGCCGCCGGCGACCAGACAGCCCCCAAGCACAGTCCTCCTCCTGGTTACGTACGTCCTACACTCCCACCTCCCCTACACGCTCCCATTCATCTTATCCCCTAAATTCCACCTGATTCCCCACCCCATCGCGGCAGCATGTCGAGAGCCGTAGCGCGCCGCGCGGTTCCCCCATTCCTGAGGCTGCGCTCCACGGTGTGCGACGACGGCCACTGGATTCGTCGGCTGGACCACAAGGACTGGCTCGCCCCGAACGAGGTCCTCAAGATCTTCGCGAGCATTAGGGACGCTGCTCTCATCACCAGCGTCTTCAAGAAGGCTTGCGCCCGGAGAGACTACAAGCCCAGCGAGGCCCTCTACAGCCTGATGATAGACCGGCTCGCCGGCGCCAGGAGGTTCGGCGACGTGGAGGAGTTGCTGGCCCGAGCGAGGTTTGAGAAGTTCAGGTTCTCCGATGAGTTCTTCTACAGGCTGATCAAGATGTACGGTAATGTGGCCAACCATCCTGAGAAAGCCATGGATACGCTCAACGCGATGCCCGGGTACAATTGCTGGCCGTCGACGAAGACCTTCAACTACGTTCTTCACATGCTCGTGTGCAAGCGGCAGTATGAGGTTGTTCACGAGGTGTATGCGAGCGCGCCGAGGCTGGGCGTGGCGCTCGACACCTGCTGCTTCAATATCCTTGTTAAGGGTCTGTGCCAGTTCGGCAAATTCGATGAGGCCATTTCGCTGTTGGATGAGATGCCGAAGCAAGAGTGTTTGCCTAATGTGAAGACCTACTCAACGTTGATGCATTTCCTCTGCCAGAATGGTCGGGCGGATGAGGCGTTTGAACTGTTTGAGAGAATGCGCAAGGAGGAAATTGAGGCGGACGCGGTAGTTTACAATATATTGATCTCTGGTCTGTGCAGGGAGGGAAGGGTGACGGCTGCATTCGATCTGTTTAAGTCGATGTCGTCTGAAGGCTGCCATCCTAATTCAGGGACTTATCAGGTGCTTCTTGATGGCCTTGTGGACTCAAGAATGCTCGTGGAGGCGAAGGGCCTAGTAGGCATGATGAGTGCAGAAGGCCTGAGGCCTAGCTTCTCATCATACAAGTTGCTAATTGATGGCCTCTGTAATGTTAAGTGTTTAGATAACGCGCATCATGTCTTGAAGCAAATGGTGGACCATGGTTTTGTTCCCCGGATGGGTACTTGGAGAAAACTTCTTACATCTGTATGCTAAAACGTATTTCCATTCCAGCGGTTTTGTGGAATTGACAATACACCTGAACAGGGTGCTTGTTTTGTTACTGGAACCAGTGGACCAAGCAGCCTGCCTTTTCTGGTTAAAATTGCATACCGAAGTCAGATTTTCTTGTATCGGAATTTAGGATTGTTGAGGCTGAGTATGACTAAGATCTGTTTACTAATGCCTCGTATACTGATGCACCTTGTTCACTTATTGGTTTTGTCTCAGCTATATCAGCATCAGCCATTCTCCAGTTTAAATATGAAATACCGGTAAGCTCATTGCATTAGGTTCTTTAGTTACAACTTGAATATAACCATCTTTTGTCTTATTTACATGTGAAGTATCTGAAGACAATGTCCGTGCATTTGGGGACGACCTTCACTTCAGCCTGGTGATAATTCTCTCTGGACCTTCCTGCTATTGGAAACCAGCCAAATTTCTCGCTATGAAAGATGCATGCCATGAGGTAGTTTTACACCTTTTTATACCCTTGAAGTGCAGGCCATGGTTTTGCTTTTGATGCAGTTATTGCATCATTCTCAGTGACATAGACTGTCCCTTAATAGTTCTCACTCTCTTTCCTGGACTGTTTAATAATTTTAACTAGCCCTAATACTAGTGTACTTCTGTTCTAGGTTTTGCTGATAGTTGTCAAATTAGATGGTTCTTGTGTGCCATGTAGTTTCTTCTGATTTATTTGTAAATGCCATCTGTGAACTAATCTTTTTGGTGTAAGATTAGCTATTTACACAGCAACAGACGTACCATCTTCTTCAATCCTTTTCCCACTGTATTAAGGTTTTATGAATTTTGTATATTCCACAGGAGATTAACAATAACAATGATGCATGGGTCTCTGGATGAAGATCTTGCATGTTCGTTTCAGCTTTGATATTAGGAAAAGAGATTCTACATGCTGCTGTGGAGTGATGAGCCCATGATGCATGGATGGTGGTCGATGGTGACGTAGCATAATCAGACGTATGCTTGCGCTATACTGTAAGCTATGACTAGTTTTTATGAAGGCTGAGATCCGATGTTGCTCTCACTTGTTTTTATGAAGGCACTTTTGATTGAATGTTGTACAGTAGTTATCGAGGAAAAAGTACCCGTTAACTATGACTAGTCGACAGCCCTGTTCTTGAAATCCAGAATTGAATTGCATCCTGCAATATCCTTCTGGTACAGTGATCTGTTCACCAATCAGCATGCTGCTGGTGAGTGAAGATGATATGTCAGCAGGGTGGTGTAGCAAGAATCAGATTGGCTCTCAAGGTGTTCAGTTGTTGCATCGTGGAAGTGCACTGGGTTGCTGGGTGTGGTCCTGTGATCCTGTCTGCTTCGGTTTCGTGTTAGCCGTCACATCCGGCATGACAGCATCGTAAGTTTGGTTCCTTTCATGTGCTGCATGAATGTGTTGTTACGACGGGAATAATTTCTTTGTACCTATATTCTTTGTCCAGTGTGTTGGGCTCTTGGGCTTACTGATCCCTTCTTGCATATTTTCCAACACCAGAGGAACTGGATGGGATAAATCTGATGTCTAACCTGTGAAGATCTGTACTACCAGTGATTGGTCCACCATATCCGGAGGAAATTACCCTGGTATCCAAATCATGTCGATGGTATAGGTTAATCTGTTGAACTTCAATCTTGATTTGCTATTTTTGTTTGTTGTTTAAATCTTAGCATTACCTTTTTTTTTTATAGAACTTGGAATTGTGGACTGGATGTCCTATTTAGATGGTTCTTGAGAGCCATGCAGTTTCTTTCGTCTGGTTTATTTTTAATTGCCTTTCTGTGAATCATGCTTTTCATTGTAAGATTAGCTATTCACACAGCAACTTGCATACTCTTGTTTTCAATCCTTTCCCCTTACAAGGCTTTATGCACATTCTGCGTCTGTCTTTGATGGATACTTCTGGTTTTTTTTGCCCAGTCATTGCCTTTGTGATATTTGGCTGGAACAGTCAGTTCCAGGAGCGCGGGGGCTACCAAACACGCCCCTAGTTTTCTGCCCAGTCATTGCCTTTGTGATATTTCACTTGGATAGTTTGGTTTTGGTGTCTCCCGCATGCTTTGTGCTTGGTTGCGCTTCCGTTTCGTCTGTAGCCGTCACATCCGGCATACGTGACAGCGTCCTACACCTCGGAACGCTATATCGCACCTAACTCCAGCGCTCACGCGGCATAAACGATCACGCCGTGCTAAGCAAGTAAGCATGCATGTGCGCAGCTCGACGTCGCCGTCGACTGACAGGGGGTTTGAACCAAGTCCAGGAAGGTGTTTGTCTCATCGGGGCATTGATCTTGGGCAAGTCGTCTGAACAAGCCGATCGCGAAGAAGCAGCCAAGCGTGTCTCCACCAGCAACCAGCACACAAAATTCCAAGGGCAAGAAAACTCACATATCCAGTGAAGATCCACTCCAAAAAACGTATCTAGTGAAGAAACGCAAACCAATTCGACTAGCTTTACCTTCAGTCGGCAATGATTCACGGCCAGACGAACTTATCTGCCCAATTCCTACTCTACCCTTCGACGATGCATTACCCACCCTGTGCAACTTCTCCGATAAAACCAATGCACATGACGATGCTAAGCCCACACCAAGCTCACGCAAACAAAGCCACACAAGGATATCCATCTCCTCACTACTACTGCCCAATACCAGAACCTCCCGGCTAGCAATGGCAAAGTGTCTCGCCGTCGCGCTCCTGCTACTGGTGGTGCTCGCATACTGCGACGGGAGGGACCTGAACGACAACGACCACACACTTGCAGCGACACACGGCGCCGGTGCCGGTGGTGGCGTGGGCGAGGCGAAGAATTCGGCGTTGCCAGACTTGCCGGTTGTGGGAACTGGTACCGGTACCAGTACCATTAACGGTCCGCTGGTGACTGTTCCTGGTGTCCCTATTGGCCATTGATAATCTCCAGTTGATGTACGTGATGGCATACAACCAGAGACTCATCTTGCGACTATAAAATTTTGACTAGCACCGTCCGAAACAAAAAACACATTAGTGTTTCGCTCATGTCCATGTTCTTAATGAGCGTCTGTATCAACTATCCCGTTCGTGTGTACTTATTTCCTTCCAGTTCAACTGTCGTCTGTATTTCTTTCAAGTTCATGTTGTAATATTTTTCCTGCTTCGCAACTTCCATGATGTGCTACATGGCATCAACGATGTAATAAATATACTTTATCAGTGTGATCGCCTTCTCGGATGGACATATCAACAGGTTGCACCAACAATTACTTTGTCACTCTGATCGCAAGTCCCAAGTCCACAGTTCATGTTGAAAGAATAAGTTTGGAGTTGTGGAATTCGTTTGCATTTCACCATTACTAGCATGATATGTGTATCTTGCCTCGCCATTTTGCATGGCGTTGTGTTTATAGTTTATGCCCCTTTAGCCACGCTGAATCATCTAAAACATGAACATTTGAGTTTTTTTTTCTCAATGTCCTGTTTTCCCCGCAAAAAAAAATCTCTCAAAGATCGTTATTATGTTACACAGAAAAATATAGTACACTCCTAACGCAGAAATAGAACCATCTTAATATAGACGGCCTACAAAAGAAGAGTATAATCACTCTCGAAACATATCCAATTTTTGCCCTATGGGCAGATAAAACATTCTATAAGATTTCTGTGAAGAAACATCTCCTTCCTTAGCATATTTACTCTAGCACCCAAACGACCGAACAAATAATTGTTCTAGATATTAAAACTAAATGTTTACTCGGCAAGTGGTTGTTTAAACTTTTAAATGAAAAAGATTTGTGACTTTAGTTGCTGCAATTCTCCACCCAAATGCCCTGGCACAGGTTAACAAGAAACCAACTACTTCCCGCTTCTGAAAAGAACTGATGAAAGTTACACGTCACACGAACACGTCCTCGTGTACCCGCGGTGCCGGGGGAGATACTCTGCAACTCGCCCCGCAGGAGGCCGACTTGTAGCGCGATACGCAAGACAACAAGCCAGCGCTTTTGGACCAGACGTCCCAGCCCCTCGGGAGGGACCCCGTCAGAGGAAGCCGGCGACGATTGGTTGAACTAAGCCGGATTTGACCGCTCTTAGCTCGATTGTCGATACTCGATGAACTCATGCAAAGTCGCCGAATAACGGAAGCATTAACAAGGGTTTGAGGGTAAAAAGTAGGATTTGTATTGGTTGTCGATTGTTTGCTTAATTTCAATCGCCCGTCACCTCTTCCATATATAATGAGGCGGCTGGACTTCCCGTACAACCATTGTATTTCTACAAGGATTACAACTCGTAGTGTAAGTCGATTTCTCTTTCTAAGTTGGGTAAAAGCCTTGGCCGACTTCGTACTAGACTCGGACTTCAAGCGTCCATCTCCGGCTTCTTTTGGAAAGTCGCCTTTTACCCTTCCGTGTCGACCTCGAACTCGTTCTATCATACAACATCCGACTTCTATTTTGGGCTTCGCAAGTGTTAAACAACCACGCGTCCGGCTTCCCTGGCACGACTTCTGGAATCTTCAGGAAACTCGAGTCTGGCCTGTGCCGGGTTCTGGCTAAGTCGGGTTGGCTCTTGCCGGGTCATTACTTCGGGTCTTCTCCGGGTCACCAATTCTCCCCTAGATAAACTTGAACCTGTGACCTGCCAAAAACGGGTGCTAACACATGGCCCCCTGTTTTCTAGTAGAGCTTGCGTACTAGAAAATATTCAATGTAGAAAATTTAGCTAAGGGCAATGCTTAAGCACATCGGCCATACGCTAAGGGCGATATATGTATATCGACCATATGTGCGGTTTATGCAATTTGCCACACGCTTGGGTGGAATTTCTTCAAGTACTTCCCTTTGATAGCTCGAGGCAATAAGCTACCTTCCAATGTTTCTACCAAATATGAGTTGCCGGGTACAATTCTCACGACTCGCAGTGGCCCTTCCCAACTTGGCGACCATTTGCCGAATTTCCGTCTTCTAGAGCCAACTGGCAATATAACTTTCTAGACCAAGTCGCCGATTTGAAAATCCTTAAGCCGGACTCTCTTGTTATAAGCTTTTGCCACCCGCAACTTCTCCTTTTCGATGTCCTTCAAAGCTTTTACACGTTTGTCGGCTACCTCATCTATGTTATCCATCATCAAATTGTGGTAGTCTTCAGCCGACAAGTCGTTTTGCTTAGCGAACCTTAAAGCAGCCAGATTCACTTCTACTGGTAAAACGGCTTCTTGTCCATATACTAACTCGAAAGGAGTTACCTTAGTTGCACCATGCCTTGAGATTCTGTGAGCCCACAATGCCTCGGACAGTACCTCATGCCACCTCCTCGGGTAGTCTTGTACTTTCTTCTTAATCAATTTGATCAGAATTTTGTTGCTTGACTCGGCTTGTCCATTGGCTTGAGCGTAATACGGAGATGAGCTGAGCATCTTGATCCCAAGTGATTCGGCAAACTGTTTCACCTCCTTAGCCATGAAGGAAGTACCTTGATCTGTAGTAAGAGTCTGCGGGGTACCGAATCGGTGAACAATATGCTCTGTGATAAATTGAATTACCTCCTTTTGGGTCATATTTCTGAGGGGTGCTACTTCAGACCATTTGGTAAAATAATCGGTAGCAACCAATACGAACCGATGCCCTTTGGATGAAGCCGGGTTGATCATACCAACGAAATCCAGTGCCCATCCTCGAAAAGGCCACGAATTTATTATAGGATTAAGAAGTGAAGCCGGCGCCAACTAAACATCTCCGAACTTCTGGCAAGCTTCGCACCCTTTGTAGTATCTGAAACAGTCATTAATCATCGTCGGCCAATAGAATCCGGCTCGTCTGAGCATCCACTTCATTTTGTGAGCCGACTGATGTGTCTCGCATAAGCCGTCATGTACTTCTCCCATGGCGACTCGAGATTGATCTTCATCCAAGCACTTCAGAAGAAGACCATCGGCTGTTCGGCGATATAACTCGTCGTTTATCAAAGTATACTTAAAAGCAAGCCGCCGAATAGTCCTATCTGTTTTCTGACTTGGATCCCTCAAATAATCAACAATAGGCGTCCTCCAATCAGCTGGCCGATTTCCACCAGATTCCTCCAGAGCCGACTTAGATAGGCCGGCTTCTCCTCCGATCTCAACATTGTCGACAACAGCTAGCACCGGCTTCTTCGCTATGAAAAATACTCCTCTACTGGCATGATAACCCGACGCATGCTGTGCCAACTCGTTGGCAAGCTAGTTGTCCTGCCCGGACACATGAGATATAGAAAAATAATGCAGTGTCGATATGATGTCCAAGCATCTGTCAAGGTATATGTTGAGTGATCCACTGTTGCACTGAAAGATCTTGGCCACTTGCTGGATGATAAGCAGCGAGTCACCATATGCCTTACCATGAGTTACCCATGCGTCAATTAAAATTTCCAACCCGAATAGAAGAGCTTCGTATTCGGCTTCATTGTTAGTGCAAAAATAATCAAGACGACAAGAGGCCTCAAAGATAGTACCGTGGGGTGAAATATACACAATGTTGACTCCTTGCCCACTAATGCAAACTGAGCCGTCAAAATAAAGTTTCCACAATATAGCCGACACGACGTTCAAGTCGGCTTCTTGCTCACTCACACCCACGCTCACGCCGTCGACCACCATGGCCACCGCCTCGAGCTCCTCGAGCTAAGGAGCAGGTATACATCCCTCTCCCTCTCCGATCTCTCTCTCTGTCTCTCTTAGATACACGTCGAGTTTAATAGACAAAGAGATCTACTATAATTGTCTAGACTAGATGATCCTAATTGGATTAACAATGGTATCAGAGCAATTCTAGTGCTAGATTTTTCGGTAGAAAAAGAAAAATCAAAGAAAGAAATCCCTCCCACAGGAAACCCTAACCCTAGAAATCAAAAGAGGGCAAAAGGGAAAAGAAAAGTTTACCGACGTCGCCGGCAAAGAGCGCCGCCCCACCTGGGCCGTGCCGTTCCTCTCGATCTCCATGCGCATCGGCAAGCCGAGGCATGGAGAAGAAGAACTCACCCCTCGAGGCAAAGAAGATGGGCAAAGGGCACTGCCAACCGGTCCACTTGACGGCGGTGCGTTCACCCTCGGGGTGCTCGCGCGCACCGGCAAGGGGGCCAGCAGGAGCGCCATCCCAGATCTCGCCATCGCCAGCGCAGGGAGCAGCGGGGGCCGCGATGCCTCTCTCTCTCTTGCTCGCGCGCTAGCAAGCGGTGGTGGAGGTGGAAGGGAAAAAGAAAAGAAAGTAGGGAGGGAATGGTCACCACCATGGGGCACCGCCGTCACTGGCGGGCCGCCGCCATGGGAGCTCTCTCTCACCGGCGTGGGGGAGAAGAGCGAAATGAGGCTAGGGTTTTCCTAGTCACGGGGAACCTTATACCTAGCGAAAGTCGCGGTCAGGCGTTGGATCTAATCCAACGGCCAGAGATGAGCGGCGAGGCACTGGATGGGCCGTGGGCTCTCCAGGGCTGGGCCGAACTGACCGAAAAGCGACGCGCCGAGCGGCGCGTAAAGAGTTTCCCGCTGGCTGGCTGTGGGCCGCCAGGCGAGACACAGTTTCGGGCCACAGCGCGACACACTGCGTGGCAAACAGCAAGCCAGGCCATGGGCCGCGACAGAAAACAGTTTTTTCTGTTTAAATTTTTACAGAACATAGTTTTGATGATTTTCGTCCATATTTTGAGTAATTTTCATCCGGTTTTTTCTATTCAAATTATTCCAACGAAAATTTGTTTAGAGAATTCAAAAGTGACAGAAATTTTTCTGAAGTATTTAAAAGTTGATGAATTTTATTCATTTTTCTGCTACAAATAGTCAAAAGTAATTGCTTAAAAGCAATAAAGTGATAATTAATTTTTTTAAAGATGTGATAAAGTGAATATTAAAGGTGATTATGGTCCTGTTATTTTATGACCAACATTGTTAATAACATGATCATGATTTGTTATTATATGTATAAAAGGTGCATTTATCTCTATTTTTGCCCAACGGTAATATAGTTTTACCTACACAAACAGTTGTATGTTTTGATTTATACCAACGTTGGATTAATACATGCAATTGGTTTTTTTGTTATCTCACATCTTTGTGGTTTCAGGAGGTTACCATTTGATGAGTTGCCTCAAGGACGTTCCGATGCTCAGGGGTGACAACTACACTGAGTGGAGGAAGAAAGTGGACCTGGCATTTGTGTGTGCCGAGGTTGACTGGGTTGTGGACACCCCACAGCCGGTCAAGCCAAAAGAGCCAGTAAGAGAGGCTAATGATGATAAATCTGCTTGGCAGAAAAAGTTGAGGGATCGTTCTCCAGTGGAGATGAGTTACACCCTGGATAACCAAAAGTGGCTGAATGCCAACAAGAAATGCATGGCATTTATAAAGAACACGATTGAGAACGCCATTGCGGGCTCAATCGCAGAGTGCACTTCCGTTGGGGAGTTCCTGGAAAAGATAAAGAGCCAGTTCACTGGCTCTTTAAAGGTGTATGCTACCCAGCTGCTCAAACAGCTGGTCACAGAAAAGTACCAAGGAGGTGCACATGGCATCAGGGAGCACATCCTGAGGATGAGCAACATGGCTGCCAAGCTAAAGCCTATGGATGATGACCTGGAGCTCAAGCCTGCTTTGCTTGTCCACCTTGTCATGGCATCTTTGCCTAAAGAGTTTGAGAACTTTGTGATCAACTACAACATGTCCCCTGATAAATGGGACATTGAAAAGACCATTGCTATGTGTGTGCAAGAGGAGGAAAGGCTTCAAGTCCTCTCACGGTGGTTCCCTGAACTACGTGAAGGACAACATGAAAAGAAACTACAACAATAGCAACCAAGGTGGTTCCACCTCCAAGCCATATGGCAAAGGTCCCCAACAGTATCATCATCAGAGTCTCCCAGTGGATAAAGATCAGTGTCTCCACTGCAAGAAGACTGGGCACTTCAAGAAAGATTGCCCAGATTGGCTCAAGTCCATAATGGCAAAGAGAGGTAAAGATATAGTTTCTTTTGTAAATGAATCCCTGTATACACAGTTTTCGAAATCTACTTGGTGGATTGACTCAGGTGCAACTGTTCATGTTGCAAATTCTTTACAGGGATTCCATTCGACAAGGACCATGCAAAGAAGCGAAAGATGCATTGAAGTCGCGAATGGAGTTCAAGCAGAAGTTGAAGCTGTTGGCGACATCTCCTTGGAGCTAGCTGATGGTTTCATTATTCTGTTAAAAGATGTTTTATTTGTTCCCTCGCTTCACAGAAACTTAATAAGTGTATCGCGTTTGGATAAAGACAATTATGAATGTTATTTTGGTCATGGCAAGTGTGCCATATGGTTTAAAGATGCTTGTGTGGGTATTGCTTTACTTCACGATGAGCTTTATTTGTTATCCTTATGTGAAAAGGTGCCTTCTGTGTGTAATGTGAGTGAGAAAATTTCCTTGTCGAACAAAGAACAAAAGAAAAGAAAGCGAACTCATGACTCGTCGAAGTTATGGCACTGTCGATTAGGCCATATTTCGAGGGGAAGAATAGAAAGCCTCGTTAAAAATGATATTCTTCCTCCGTTAGAGTTCTCAGATATCGAACAATGCATAGACTGCATAAAAGGAAAGTATGTAAAGCAAATTAAAAAGGGTGCAAACCGAAGCACAACAACACTAGAAATCATTCACACTGATATTTGTGGACCGTTTTCTGTGAAAAGTGTGGATGGCTATGACTCGTTCATAACATTCATAGATGATTATTCCCGATATGGTTATATTTATCCAATAAAAGAAAGATCTGAAGCATTGGATAAATTTAAGATATTCAAAGCTGAAGTTGAAAATCAGCATGATAAAAGAATAAAGATAGTCCGGTCCGACCGTGGGGGGGAGTACTACGGTCGACACACTCCATATGGTCAAGTACCTGGACCTTTTGCAAGGTTCTTACAGGAAAATGGAATAGTCGCCCAGTATTCTATGTCGGGCGAACCTCAGCAAAATGGAGTAGCTGAAAGGCGTAACCGTACTCTTATGGATATGGTGCGCAGTATGATGAGTTATTCCACCCTGCCATTGGGATTATGGATGGAGACGCTTAAAACCGCCATTCACATTCTCAACAGAGTACCAAGCAAGTCGGTGCCCAAAACACCGTACGAGTTGTGGACAGGGAGAGTTCCCTCTCTGCGTCACTTGAGGGTCTGGGGGAGCCCAGCTGAGGCCAAAGTATTTAATCCAAATATTGCAAAGTTAGACCCCAAAACAGTAACTTGCCACTTCATTGGCTATCCTGATAGATCAAAAGGTTATCGTTTCTACTGTCCAGACAGATACACAAAGTTTGTAGAAACGAGACATGCGGTCTTCTTGGAGGACGAAATGATGAGGGGGAGCATGGTAGCTCAGAAAATTGATCTTGAGGAGAAGAGGGTGCATGCACCTAATCCGATGACTCAGGAGCCATTTTTCTCGCTACCTGTTGTGCCACCACCGACAACCCCTAAGGTTGTGGTGTACGCACCTGTTGTGACTCCACCCGTAACAACAATGGGAGAAGGTTCAGAACCTGTCCGTCAGGAGCCGCCTGAACCCACTGCTGAGCACGAAAGGGAGCCGCATCAGCCACACATAGAAAATGTGCCAGAACCTGAGGCACGAAATGAGCAAGAGACTGATAAACTCAGAAGGTCTAAAAGAGCCAGAAGACCAGCCATTTCTAAAGAAATCTATAAATTTTATAACACATGAACAGTTCATATGGAAGGTGATCCCACCTCATATGAAGAAGCCATGAGAAGTCCTCACTCAGCCAAGTGGGTGGAGGCAATGGAAGATGAAATGAAATCGATGAGTTCCAACGATGTTTGGGACTTAGAGGAAATTCCTAAAGGAGCCAAAACAGTAGGCTGCAAATGGGTCTACAAAACCAAGTATGACTCCAATGGGAATGTGGAAAAGTATAAAGCACGACTTGTGGCAAAAGGCTTTACGCAAAGAGAAGGAGTAGATTACAATGAGACATTTTCTCCGGTCTCATGTAAGGATTCCTTCAGAATCATAATGTCACTAGTTGCGCATTTTGATTTAGAGTTGCATCAAATGGATGTAAAGACGGTATTTCTAAATGAAGATTTAGAAGAAAATGTTTACATGAAATAACCCTGGAGGGGAAGGAACATATGGGATGCCGTCTAAAGAAATCCATTTATGGATTAAAGCAAGCCTCTAGACAGTGGTATCTAAAGTTTAATGAAACAATTAAAAGATTTGGATTTGAAGAGAATATTGAGGACAACTGCATTTATGCAAAGTTTAAAAGTGGGAAATATATTTTCCTAATTCTGTATGTGGATGACATCTTACTTGCTAGCAGTGATGTCAGTCTACTACTAGAAACAAAGAAGTTCTTTTCCTCAAATTTTGACATGAAAGATCTTGGTGAAGCTTCATATATTTTGGGAATAGAAATTCACCGAGATAGAAAGAATGGAGTGTTAGGACTATCGCAGAAGGCATATTGTGAAAAGATTCTAAAGAAATATAATATGCATGCGAGCAATGCCACACCTGCTCCTATAGTCAAGGGCGATAGTTTTGGGAAATTTCAATGTCCCAAGAACCAGTATGAGATCGATCAAATGAAAGCAGTACCATATGCTTCGGCTGTTGGAAGCTTACAGTATGCACAAGTGTGCACTCGCCCTGACTTAGTGAAAGTGCATGGTTGCCCCCATGCATGATTTTGGTAATTAATGACAATCTCTATGGACTAATATTTGCATTGAGCTATATTTGTAGGTTGTCCATTTGTTTGCTTGTTCTCCATTTGTTGGAGTCAAGGTTAAGGGAAGAAGAAAAGTGTGTGTTGATCAAGGCTTTGTGCGGGTTGATTATCACTCAAGGCCAAGTGAAGATATGCCGAAGAGAGCGTCTCCCATCTTGGTGTATGGGGGAGCATCAAGTGAATCTTCACCGAAGCGCAATCGAGGAAGGTGGTGCGTCTTGAGGAGATGAAGATCGTCTTCATCGACCTCAAGTGGTTTAAGCGCAAGGCAAAGGTATGATCTTGATAGGGTTTCTATTTTATCGGTCTCATGTTGTTTAGTGAGAGACAGGGTTATAGGATAGATAGCCGTACTATCAAGAGGGGCTCTCGACCGGATATCGTGATCGTATCATCGTGGAGAGCACAAACCTTTGCATCCATGCAATCATCTTTATTGGTTCTTATTTGTCTCTAATCGTGGTGTAGTCTTGGTTCTTGTTGTGCTCGTCATGACAAAGCTAAGTTCACCGAAAATGGTTTTCATATGCGTCTTCTTTTGCGGTTTCGGTATCGGAGATTTTGCCGGTTCATCCGTGCGGAAGATTTACCCCTTCCATTTCTTTGCAAAATCTCCATTGCTTGTTTGCCATTTTCAAAGGTAGCTTTTGTCGTCCTCTTTCCAACAAAATTGGTTTTATTTCATTCGGACTTCATTTGCAAAAGTTTCGGCATTTCCGGTTTTCAAAATAGAGGTTTAACTTTTCCCCATTTGGTTTTATAATATTTTCTTGGACTATGATGTTTCTCTGCATAATCTTGTTGTGCTCATTGTGATGATTCCAGCGAGTCCAAGATTATCGAAAACGGAGTTCGTGGGTGAAAGTTATTGCATTTCCGATTTGCAAATGGGAGCTTTTACCTTTCCCCATTTATTTTTATATTATATTCTTGGACTATGATGTTTCTCTGCATATTCTTGTAGTTCTTGTTGTGACGATTCCAACGAGTCCAAGAATATCGAAAACGGAGTTCGTATGCGAAAGTTATTGCGTTTTTGGTTCGATCAATTTTCAAAAACAGAAATTATAAAAGAAAAAAAAGGGTGCTGGCCCGGCCTGGCCGGCCCCAGGCCGGTGCGAGGCCGGCCGGCTCGGGCTCTCTCCCGGCCCAGCTTGGTGCTGGTTGCCCGGCCCAGTCAGGGGGCAGGCCGGCCGGCTCGGCCACTTGCCCGGCCCACCCGGGTGCCTAGGCCGGCCTAAGGCCGGTTACAGGCCGGGCTATCTGGCCTTTTTTTTTCTCTGGATCGCTGCGTGCTGTCGCTGCTGTTGGGCTGTTTCGCTGCCGATCGTTTCCTGGCCGGCCTGGCCGGCTGCCGGCCGGCCCCAGGCCGGGCACTCTGCTGCCCCTTTTTGTCCCACTTTTTTAGCTCCAACGGCTCCTTTTTGGAGCCACCTATAAAAGGGGTTTCTTCCCCATTTTTTGTGTAGATCTCATCCCTTGCTCTCTCTCCTCCATTGCCAACATTTGAGAGCTCGATTCCCTCTAATCCCTCCGATGATTCTTGCCCAAATTTAGGGAAACAAGAGAGGAGATCTAGATCCATCTTTCCACCAAACAAAATCTCCTCTAAGTGAGGGGAACTCGTGGGATCTAGATTTTGGAGTTCTTGGTATTTCTCCTCCGTTCTTCCTCCTAAATCCCTCCGTAGCATTAGTTGCTTCGGTTGGATTTTGGGGAGAAGAATTTGACCACTCGGTGTGATCTTCCCCTTTTGCATTTGTTGCATCGGGTTGTGCTCCTCACGGTGATTCGTGGGATTGACGGTTGGGAGCTTGTTACTCTTGGGTCATTGGACCCTAGACGGTGGTGCCATGAAGACTTCGGCTTGTGAAGCTTCGGCACGCTTTGGGAGCCCCCAATTGAGTTGTGGGTGTGTGCCCCAAAAGTTGTAAGGGCTCCGGAATCCGCCCCGAAGGATTCCGATAGTGGAAGGTGAACCAAACCTTTGGGTACGGTTCATCGGAGAATAGGGTGAGGCCTTTGTGGCATCTTGAGTAGGCCTTTTGTGGCGAGCTCACACCCCTCCAACGAGACGTACTCCCTTAACAAGGAGGAACTCGGGAATAAATCTTCGTGTCCGCGTGCCTCGGTTATTTCTATACCCGAGCTTTTACTTATGCACTTTACATTGTGATAGCCATCGTGCTTGAAGTCTATATCTAGCTATCACCTTGTTGCTTGTCTTGTTTAGCATAAGTTGTTGGTGCACTTTAGGTAAACCTAGAATTTTAGGTTGTTGGCTTGTTAATTTAAACACCTAGTTTTATTCCGCAATTATCAAGCCCCTAAATAGAAAAGGTTTTAATCGCCTATTCACCCCCCCTCTAGGCGACATCCGAGCATAGCTTGTTCTTTCAATTGGTATCAGAGCCTCGTCTCTCTTGTTTCGATTTACCGCCTAGAGAGTAAAGACGTCGTCTAGGGATTTAGTGCACAATTCCTTGTTTAGATTTAATGGCACAAATTTTAATGTTTGGAAAACTCATATGCTTAGTCACTTACGGGTCTTGGACCCCAATATTGAGCGTATCTAAGATATAGGTTTTTCTCCTCCAAAGGATTACGAAAGTATGACTTTAGAGGATGAGAAAAACTTATATCTAGATGCTCTAGCTTCTAATAAGTTTTGCAAATTTGTGAGTGTTGTAGTTTCTAAGTCACTCATGCCTCTCCGGGACGTTCATGACCTTTGGACCAAGCTTCAAGATAAATATGGAGTGTCCAACTCTTTTGAGGATGATTGCTCTCCCTCCACCTCCGGCCGTGACGAGCTCTCGTCTTCATCTACATCACCAAGATGTGGTAAGCCACAAACCAATGTAATGGTGAGTAGTGATAGGCCTTTGCAATTTTGATAGTGAGCTCTTTTATGATGATCTTTTATCGCTATCTTGTTATAATGCCTCATCTTTGGACTTAAACTCTTCTAGCACTATAAATGCCATACATGCTAGTGTTCATAGTCCTCGCATACCATCCAAAAATTGCTTAGACAAATCTAATGATGATATGCTTGCTTTATCTTGTTCCAATGATAAAAATGCTTTTGTTTCCCTCTAACTCTTGCATGAATATTAATGTAGAGGAAACCCAATTAATTGTGGAACAAGATTTGAACTTGAGTAGTTCAAAAATTAATTATTCTTCTTCATCCACCTCTCATTGTCTTATGGCTAAATCTTCTTCTAGTAATGACAATGATGATAATAATGATAATGATAATAATGATGAAGAAGATGATATGGAAAAAGTTAATGCCCTTCTTCAAAATAAAGGTCTAAAGATTCTTAAAGCCCTTCCTAGCAATAAAAGTGCCCAAGCTAACCTCTTTGAAATCATGAGCACTCTTATTGAGCATGGGGAAACTATTGAGGCCTTGGAAGCTAGCCTTGAAGAAAAGGATAAGATCGAAAGAGATGATGCTATGGAAAAGGCATCATTAGAAGATGCTCTTGAGGAAGAGCATGAGACTCGTGCCTCTCTTGAAGAGAAACTAGATTCTATCGAGGAGTCTCATAATGAAATAATTGCTAAAATCATTAAAGAACGTTACCATGCCATTGCTAAATATAAGGTCACGAAAAATGAAAATGCTAGATTAAATGAAGAGCTTGCTAAGATTTCTTCTTCCATCCCTAATGTCAATGATGCTTGTGCTACTAACTCAATTTCTTGTGAAGCATCTATGTCGAAGGAGAATGTTGAGCTAAGGGCTCAACTTGAGTTGCTAACTAGCAAGTATGAGAAGTTGGAAGCAATTCATGAAAAGCTATCTAGCTCTAATGATAATCTTCTAGCATCCTATGGGAAGTTGGAAGAAAATCATGAAAAGCTATCTAGCTCTAATGATGAACTTCTAGCATCCTATACTTGTCTTAAGTTAGCTCATGAGGCCATCACTTCAAAGGTAACATCTAGTGAGCCTCATGTGGATAATAGCACAACTTCAACTAAAAATGCTAAAATGCCATGTGCTAGTCCTAGTAGTTCATCCACTAAAAATGTTGGTACATCTTGTGATGAATTACTTGCTTTGCCTTGTTGCTCTAACATTGATGCATCTACCTCCTCTAGTACTTGTGTTGTCACTAACCATGTAGAGAAAAGAGGAGAGCTCAAGGCCCAAGCCACTTCCTTGAAGAAAGGCTTGGAAAAGCGTCATGAAGGGAAGCGTGCACTTGACAACATGTTGAGTGTGCAACAATCCCCTAATGACAAGAGTGGACTTGGATTCAACTCCAACAACAAGAACAAGTCCAAAGTTGAGAAGAAGAAGAAGAAGGGCCAAGTTCAAGTCAAGAATCCGGCCAAGATCACTTGCTTCAAGTGCAAGGTTGAAGGGCACCACGTTCGGGATTGCCCAATGAAGAAGAAGAAGCCTCTTAGTGAGAAGCAACTAGGGAAGCGGCCTCTGTTCAATCTCGTGCTCAACCACGATTTGAACAAAGGCCACCTCCCAAGAAGACTCAAGCCAATGCTCCTCAAGTTGAGGAGCCCATTAAGAAGAAGAAGAGTCGGTGTTGCTACCTTTGCCGCGGCAAAGGTCATCTTGCTTCTTCATGCACTAACGGTACCTTATCCAACCCTATTATAGTTGATGATGCTTATTCTCTTGGGAAGGATAGAATTGGCAATGTGTTTGCCAAATATGTGGGAGCTCAAAGTGGTGTCAAGAAAAGCACCATTTGGGCTCCCAAGCCTATTGTGACTAACCTCTTAGGACCCAACTTGGTTGGGGACCAACAAGCTTCAACTTGATCAATAGGTGATTGTGGAGGACATTGGTGACTTGGCTACTTTTGAAGAATTAAGGGATCTTCATGGGTATAATTCATCAAGCCAAGTCAATTGGATTATCAAATATATATCTCACATCCAATGCTTACTCCTTGCGGCAACTTGTATTTAATTCACATATACATTGCAAGTTGCTTGCTCCCTTGCATGTGTTAGTTTTGTTCCTAGCATGTGCTTGTATATGATATGCTTTTTTCCTACTTGTCTTGTTATTCAAGGTTGTGTATGATAGTTGTGTATCATGTATGTGTAACTTTGTGTTGAGCTTTTTGAATCTTGTGTGGATTTCATTTGGCTCTTTGAGTTATTAATGGACTATCCCATTTTGGGGGAGTGATGTGCTTTGTGCACCTCACAAACCTAAAATGTGTGTACATGAAGCACACCACCTAGTATTGATATTTCAATATTATCTAGTTACTATGTGGTATGTCATATTCATGAGAAATTCAAATTCTATAATGTCCATTAATTTCTCTAGTTGGTTTTATTTGCCTCTTGTTTAAAAAAATAAAATGAATTATCACATTATGGGGGAGTAATAAGCTATGTGCATATTACAATCCCATAAAAATGTGAACATTTGAGGTTTGCCACTTAGAATTGATATTATGAATTATCTTATTCCTATGTGGCATGTTTGCTCAAACAAGTTCCCAATTTTCTTTGTGGTTATCCTTTGGCTCTTGTTTGTGTGAGTTTGCTTGGTGTGGTTTTTCTCCAATACCCATTTCCATATATTATGTGAGAAACCATTTGTTTCATTTTATTCTAAACATGGCTTTGCCGGTTGGTTCAAATAGTTGAAACTACCAACAAACCTTTTTCGAAATAAAACACCATATTTCTTATTTCTTGTGTTTTAATTCTTATCTTTTGCCATATGCTTATTTGTTGTGAAGTTGGTCTTGATCATCATTCCTATATACCACCGAGAAATATCTCCATATACTCCTTGTTCATGATAAGTGATTCTAGTAATTGTGGTGGATTTTGTAGATCATCTTCACATTGGCACTTGCATTTAATTTACCCTATTTATTGCCTTCTTTGCCTCTTGCAAGGATCCTATTTCTTCCAATCGGTAGTGTTTTAGATAAAATTTGGAGAGTAATGATCCCTTGTGTGTGCATTTTGTATTCAAATGCAAATATCCAAGATAATGCATTAATCTTGGGGGAGCATTCCTTTTTATTTAGAACACTATTCTATCTATCAATTTTTGATCCTTTCAATTGGCATTTGATTTTTTATCTCATGTTCTGGTACCTTCAATTGGTATTAGTTAGAATTTAATATCTCCTCCATAGATATTTGTTCCAATTAATATTTATTGTGTGAGTCTTGATACCTTTTGCCTTATTTTACTTTACTTGATTTCGGTCAAGTATCACCTTTTTCTTGGTATCTTTTCTCCTAGTTGATATTTTTTTGTTTTAATTGGTATCTTAGTTTCAATTGGTGTCTTATCAATCATTTGTTGTGTTGATTTGATTCCTTTTGATATCACACTTCATGTGTTGATGTGTTTTGGAATCAATCATGTGTTGATTTGAATTATGATATAATTTGGACAACCTTGTGTGTCACACTTGGGTGTGCTCTACTCTTGGTTTACTTGGTGTTTGTCCAACTTGTATCTCTCTTGGCTCTAGTAAGTCTATGTATGCATATTTACTAATATATATTCTATATGGCATGCTTGTCTTTCTAGTTTCAATATATAGGGGATACTCCATCGAATCCTAAATCGGCTAAGATGTGCATGAAATTCAATTTCATATATATATATATATATATATATATATATATATATATATATATATATATATGCACATATTTATGTGGAGTATGTCCTATATATTGTAGTTGATATAACTACTATGGAACCCAATGAGTTTGGGAACCATTTTGTATTCTAATTTTGTTTTAGGTACAATGGAGATGCATTGGATGCTTGTCTCATTCTTAAGGAAGGTGTTCTCACCGTTTGATTGTCGGAGTCAAGCTTTGATGATAATCAAAAATCTCATCTTCTTCATCACCAACGCCATCTTGGTAACAAGTATCCATCTCATGCATACCTTTCTAGTTTTCAACCTTGTGTAGGTTGTCTCTTGGCATGAAAGCTCTTATATGCAATTGTTGTGGTTTTGGCCTTCTTTCTTCACTTAATATATCTTTGTGATATGTGTGTTGAATTTGCAAAAAACCTTTTCTTCAATTGATATTATTTCCTTGTGATACTTGTTGCCTAACTCAAAGCATCTCCACTATCTCTTGTTCCCTTAGTGATATGTGTGATGCATTTGATATATTTGAAGTTCATTCATATACGATGAGATAAATTTGAGCTATGTGCTATGCTTTTATGCAATAATCTCGTTTGTATATTTATGACTTCCCTTTGGATACTTTTTTCTCCTTTTCCCGAACCATTTCGTATGTATATGTTTCTTTGCGGATGTATATCTTCATGGTTTGTCTAATTAGAAACCTATACATATGAGAGAGGTCACCTTTTAGTCGGTATCCTATTTCTTTTGAGCTACCTTGTTTTTATCTATAACTCTTTGGTGGCTCTAAATTTGTCTCATGAGTGCTTGTCTTATTTTTTATTGGTATCTTTGCACACTCATGTTTTTTGTTGAAGATCTTTGACTTCATGCTTACCATGGTGAGCATGTTGAATTTTATTGGATAAATGCTCTCACTAGCTTTTGGCATTTTCAATTGGTTTTAGTTTCCAATTGGTATCCCTAAGCGTGTGAACATATTTCTTTAAAAGATTTTTTTATCTCGGTTGGGCCTATCTTATGTTGAATTTTTGAAAATTGGTATTTCCTTTATGGCTCAACCACATCTTTGGTGCAAGTGCTATGATTTGCTTTTGCATTATGCACTATTGCACTTGTTGCGGGTTCTAGATGATTTTGGGGGAGCGAGGATGCCATTTTTGTGCACTCCTCAATTGTGCATGAAAATTGGGGAGGTTCTCCGTTTTTATTTGGAACTCTCACATTGGATCGTTCGTTTGCTTTTCTCCTTTGTGGAGATGTTTAATATGATTTCATCTTTTTGCAATCTTTTGATCCTCAATATAGTTTGATTTCCTCTAATTTTTCGTTAAAAGGGATTGTCATCATCTTTATGGTGGAACTCATATTATATTGGCTCTCTAATTTTTTCTTCCCATTTCGGCAATCGATGCCAATGGGGAGAAGTTTAGAGGGTTTAAGGGAATTTGGGTTTTATGCTTTTGTTGCATTTGCCCTTAATGCGCTTTGCATCTTTGCATCTTTGCTTGTTTGTCTTGCAAAGATGCTCTATTCGTTATATAAACCCTCTTAAAAGGGATTGTCATCAATTACCAAAATGGGGGAGATTGAAAGTGCATGGTTGCCCCCATGCATGATTTTGGTAATTAATGACAATCTCTATGGACTAATATTTGCATTGAGCTATATTTGTAGGTTGTCCATTTGTTTGCTTGTTCTCCATTTGTTGGAGTCAAGGTTACGGGAAGAAGAAAAGTGTGTGTTGATCAAGGCTTTGTGCGGGTTGATTATCACTCAAGGCCAAGTGAAGATATGCCAAAGAGAGCGTCTCCCATCTTGGTGTATGGGGGAGCATCAAGTGAATCTTCACCGAAGCGCAATCGAGGAAGGTGGTGCATCTTGAGGAGATGAGGATCGTCTTCATCGACCTCAAGTGGTTTAAAAGCGCAAGGCAAAGGTATGATCTTGATAGGGTTTCTATTTTACCGGTCTCATGATGTTTAGTGAGAGACTGGTTATAGGATAGATAGTCGTACTATCAAGAGGGGCTCTCGACCGGATATCGTGATCGTATCATCGTGGAGAGCACAAACCTTTGCATCCATGCAATCATCTTTATTGGTTCTTATTTGTCTCTAATCGTGGTGTGGTCTTGGTGCTTGTCGTGCTCGCCATGACAAAGCTAAGTTCACCGAAAACGGTTTTCATATGCGTCTTCTTTTGCGGTTTTGGTATCGGAGATTTTGCCGGTTCATCCGTGCGGAAGATTTAACCCTTCCATTTCTTTACAAAATCTCCATTGCTTGTTTGCCATTTTCAAAGGTAGCTTTTGTCGTCATCTTTCCAAAAAAATTGGTTTTATTTCATTCGGACTTCATTTGCAAAAGTTTCGGCATTTCCGGTTTTCAAAATAGAGGTTTAACTTTTCCCCATTTGGTTTTATAATATTTTCTTGGACTATGATGTTTCCCTGCATAATCTTGTTGTGCTCGTTGTGACGATTCCAACGAGTCCAAGATTATCGAAAACGGAGTTCGTGGGTGAAAGTTATTGCATTTCCGATTTGCAAATGGGAGCTTTTACCTTTCCCCATTTATTTTAATATTATATTCTTGGACTATGATGTTTCTTTGCATATTCTTGTAGTGCTTGTTGTGACGATTCCAACGAGTCCAAGAATATCGAAAATGGAGTTCGTATGCGAAAGTTATTGCGTTTTCGGTTCGATCAATTTTTCAAAAACAGAAATTATAAAAGGAAAAAAAAGGGTGCCGGCCCGGCCTGGCCGGCCCCAGGCCGGTGCGAGGCCGGCCGGCTCGGGCTCTGTCCCGGCCCAGCTTGGTGCTGGTTGCCCGGCCCAGGCCGGGGGCAGGCCGGCCGGCTCGGCCACTTGCCCGGCCCACCCGGGTGCCCAGGCCGGCCTAAGGCCGGTTACAGGCCGGGCTTTCTGGCCTTTTTTTTTCTCTGGATCGCTGCGTGCTGTCGCTGCTGTTGGGCTGTTTCGCTGCCGATCGTTTCCTGGCCGGCCTGGCCGGCTGCCGGCCGGCCCCAGGCCGGGCACTCTGCTGCCCCTTTTTGTCCCACTTTTTTTTTTAGCTCCAACGGCTCCTTTTTGGAGCCACCTATAAAAGGGGTTTCTTCCCCATTTTTTGTGTAGATCTCATCCCTTGCTCTCTCTCCTCCATTGCCAACATTTGAGAGCTCGATTCCCTCTAATCCCTCCGATGATTCTTGCCCAAATCTAGGGAAACAAGAGAGGAGATCTAGATCCATCTTTCCACCAAACAAAGTCTCCTCTAAGTGAGGGGAACTCGTGGGATCTAGATTTTGGAGTTCTTGGTGTTTCTCCTCCGTTCTTCCTCCTAAATCCCTCCGTAGCATTAGTTTTTTCGATTGGATTTTCGGGAGAAGAATTTGACCACTTGGTGTGATCTTCCCCTTTTGCATTTGTTGCATCGGGTTGTGCTCCTCACGGTGATTCGTGGGATTGACGGTTGGGAGCTTGTTACTCTTGGGTCATTGGACCCTAGACGGTGGTGCCGTGAAGACTTCGGCTTGTGAAGCTTCGGCACGCTTTGGGAGCCCCCAATTGAGTTGTGGGTGTGTTCCCCAAAAGTTGTAAGGGCTCCGGAATCCGCCCCGAAGGATTCCGATAGTGGAAGGTGAACCAAACCTTTGGGTGCGGTTCATCGGAGAATAGGGTGAGGCCTTTATGGCATCTTGAGTAGGCCTTTTGTGGCGAGCTCACACCCCTCCAACGAGACGTACTCCCTTAACAAGGAGGAACTCGGGAATAAATCTTCGTCTCCGCGTGCCTCGGTTATTTCTATACCCGAGCTTTTACTTATGCACTTTACATTGTGATAGCCATCGTGCTTGAAGTCTATATCTAGCTATCACCTTGTTGCTTGCCTTGTTTAGCATAAGTTGTTGGTGCACTTTAGGTAAACCTAGAATTTTAGGTTGTTGTCTTGTTAATTTAAACACCTAGTTTTATTCCGCAATTATCAAGCCCCTAAATAGAAAAAGTTTTAATCGCCTATTCACCCCCCCTCTAGGCGACATCCGGGCATAGCTTGTTCTTTCACTTAGCTTTTATCACCGGGGTACTCGGTAGATATCAAGATAATCCAGGCATAGAGCACTGGAAGATGGTAAAGAAAGCTTTGCGTTATTTGCAAGGCACAAAAGCCTCATGCTAACGTATAAAAGATCTGATTCCCTAGAAATAAGAGGGTATTCAGATGCAGATTTTGTGGGAGACAAAGATGATAGAAAGTCCACGACAAGATATGTGTTCACTCTCGCTGGAGGGGCTATTTCGTGGAGAAGCTCCAAACAGACAATAGTTACATCATCCACGATGTATGCAGAGTTTATAACATGTTATGAGGCCACGGGGCAGGCGCTATGGCTAAAGAAATTTATACCTGACTTGAAAGTGGTAGACTGTATTAGCAGACCACTAAAGATGTACTGTGACAACGAGCCCGCAGTATTCTATGCTCACAACAACAAGTCGAGTAATGCTACAAAGCCAACTGATAAAGTATTATGTTGTGAAAGATAAAATCCAGGATCACACTATAAGTCTCGAGCATATAAGGACAATGGATATGCTTGCGGATCCGCTAACGAAAGGCTTACCACCCAATGTGTTCAAGGAACACTTAGCCGGCATGGGTTTAAGGGAAAGCCTATGATTCCTGGATTACAGAGGCCCAAAAGTAACATTATTTGTTTCAAAATAGAAAAGTATATGGTGGCTGTCTGCAGATTCTATCGGCAATTAAGCTGTGACGATGAAACATGCTCTATGTACTGATCCGTGATGAAACAAGTAAAGTATAAAGTATAAAGTTAAAAGTAAAAGTGAGACCAAGGGGGAGAATGTTAGATTGATCTCACCGTGACCGAGCCCAACGGCTCGATCACGGCCCCTTGACCGCGCCCTGATCGGGGGTGCCCGACCCTTAATGGTCGGTGGGCCCCTGTCGCCAGCGCAATATAAATAGAGGTGGGGGCCGGAGGCACGCCTAACGAGGTTCGCCGTGCTCCTCACACCCCACCAACATACCCATCCGATCTAGGGTTTGCGCTGGGCGACGGGAAGCACCACCGCCGCCACCACTGCCCACTCACACCCACGCTCATGCCGTCGACCACCATGGCAAGTCACAAATAAATTTCAATTCAACTGGTCCACCTAGTTTGTTTAACCCAACAATACCTATGATTTTTGTCATGACCAAAATTAATATTAATTCCACCACCACATGGGTATAGCCACCCATCCGTGACATTTCCAACAATACCATTAAATCAACTTATGCTCAAGGATATCCCTCATAAATTATCACCACGTTGGTATTACTTTCACCATCATGCCAAAACAGAGGAAAATATCATCCATTTGTGGCATATCCAATATTATCATTGATCCACAACCAAGCGAATATCCATGGCATAAAATGATTTGTTCTTAACTTTAGTCTTTTATTTGCCTTGGCTTTTAACCATGTAAGTGTACGTTTTCGATGGCTTCCTGCCAAGTCACAATAACCAAAACCACTAGGGTTTTGTGATACAACTAGTATCATTAGCAACAAGACCTTTGTCGAAAACTTGTATTTTTTATCTACTCTATCTTTTGAATTTCTACCCGGGAAGGTCTCATCACTCGGTCCTGTTGGGAGTATAACCGGCCGAAGTTATACTCAGACATCCCAACTCCGAGTGCTGCCCCGTTGATCACCTAAATTCCGGGTCAATCTCCTTGCATACATATCTCTCATGGAGAATATGACCGGACATGCCCTATTTTGAACATGTGACCCACGCAAGACTGTAGATAATTTCATTAGACAGGGTAGGGGGTTGTTACAATTTATGGTTTTGATTTCTTAGCAACAAGATATGGCAACACCATAATCTTTTCACCAATTGTGCCATCCTAACAAGGATATAAAACCCTAGTCCAAACTTCAACCATAAATTTAGAATTAATCCTACTCAAGTTTTGAGAGAGATTAAAGCAACCAAACACACAAGCAACAATCACCAAACAATTCCATGTCTATAACTATGGTTGGTCTTAACACATGACATCAAATATATTTGTTCTGGGGTGATTACTGTTGTATAAGATATTGTCACTATTCACTATGGGACAGTGGGAAGATTTTTCGGCAGGGCTTCACGGCGATCTGAATTCTGAACTGAAAATAAGCCTCGGGGGTATTTATAATTTTTCGGACTGCTACAGTAAGTCGGTTGCTACAGTACCACGCCGATACAATTCTGCCACGTGTCGCTACAGTCGTCTTTGTGAACAGTAAGTCGTCATGAATAGTGTTTCAGATATTTTCGGTGAACTGTGTTTTCGGATATTCCCGGTGACCAGTATTTCTAGATTTTTATCGAAACAGTAATGGGGCTGCGCAGTACCAGGCCACGTAAACAGTAACGGGCTACACAGAAAATGGCCCAAAAAGCTGCGCTGTGACAGAGCACACCATCAACAACGTCAGTGAGGGAATAAAACTTGATACGGAGGTCAAGGTGCACGAGGCTGTCCTTCGTGGTCCTCCCAAAATTATGAATCTTAGAATTCTCGTTACTAATTAGCACAGCACTCGCCGTAATTTTGAACACGCCAGCGAGCTCCACCACAAAACCGTTGACGGTGTCTGTGCGCTCCATGGATAGACCGGCCAGGAGATTGGACACCCACCGGTCCTTGTTGATGGTTTCTATGATAATGGGCTCGCCTTCGAAGGTGATCTGCATATGGTCCTCTTCCTCGTCCCACTCGACGGCCTTATGAGCACCGAGATAGAATTGGCGATCTCCGAAGCTCACACCAAGGGCTTGTATATATCCACATGAAGTTGCATTCATTGGCGGGGTTGTAGTTGCCGATGAATTGGGCGTTGATGTGGAGGTTCGCATCAGAGACGACACAAAATTCTTGGTCCTTCTTTCCGTGGAAGTAGAATGTGACGCCGTCTCCCAGTGGCGGCGCCAGGAAATTTTGGCTGGGTATTCATTGATTTTTTTTTTGCCTAAATGCAATCTATACATTAAAATAGTACGGCAATAGTAAAAAAATCCCACAATACAAATATACTACTACCAGCTGCCTACTCTTCTTTTTTCATCTACAATACAAGAAAACAAGAGGAATTTCTGAAAATTAAAACTTTCACCTAGGAAATTAGATCTAATACTAACTGTCTCGTAAAATCAATACTAAACCTCTACTTCATAGATGTCTTTGTAAAATTGTTCCCCAGGTTAAACAATGCCCTGTTAAGGACGCTCTTGATGTATCCAGCGTGCACCCGTTCACGCTTCATTCTGTAAAATGCATCTAAAGGAATAAAGCTATAGTAAGTTCAAAAAAAAAATATCATGAAACGGGGGAGAGATTGACAGGCCGTACCTTGCTGCGCCGCGTCGGGTGAAGAGTGAAGAGGTCCTGAGGACGGGCGGGGGCGCGCCGCCGTGAGTTGAAGAGGCCAAGACGGGGCGGCCGGGCGGGGCCGCACTGGCGCCGCTGCTGCTCCCTGGCGGGACAGATCGAGGCGTCCGGCGCCGGGCGCGAGGCGCCGCTGTGCAGTGGGCGGTGCAGATATGGAGGAGAAGGAGGAGGAGGAGTAGGTCGGGGACTCGGGGAGGCGATGAGGAGGAAGAGGAGCAGGAGGAGGACTAAGGTCGGGGACTCGGGAGACGATGAGGAGGAGGAGTAGGTCGTGGAGCAGCAGCGGTGGTCAAGGACATGCTGCGCCTGCGCTGCTGTGATGGTCTGGGCCCTGCTGCGTAACGTGGGACACGTAATAAATGACATATAATAATTTGTTGGGCTAAATCTTGGGTATTCCGAGGAATACAGGGGAATACCCCTGGCGCCGCCACTGCGGCGTCTCCACCGGTGATGCCGTGGTCACCACACGTAACACCTGGGGCAGGCACACAACCTGCATGGACGGATAAAACTCAAGGTTATATCGACGCTAATAGAAAACATATATATTTTTGCTTGTGAATGCAATGATCGATCGATTGTTGATTGAACGTACCACACCATGTCTCCCAGTAGCTACATGACATTTGGCAGTGTGCAATGGGGCACTCGTCGAGGCATTGCGTGACACAGGTCCCGCCCTCATCAGCGTCATAAATGAAGATGCGGTTGGATTTGTTGTAGTTGACTGGAGCGGGCACTAGTAGAAAAAGGGGCTAATGTACAGGGCTCTAGCACCGGTTGTGGTTCAAACCGGTGCTAGAGGTCCCTCCCCCAGCAGCTCGTGTGTACGACACCTCTAACACCGGTTCGTGAGGCACCTTTAGCACCGGTTCAAGCCACGAACCGGTGCTAAAGGGTGTTGCACATGTGTGTGGCCGGTGGCGGCACCTTTAGCACCGGTTCAAGCCACGAACCGGTGCTAAAGGGTGTTGCACATGTGTGTGGCCGGCACCTTTAGCACCGGTTCGTGGCTCCAACCGGTGCTAAAGGGGGCCGGACCTATTTAAAGGGCCCCACAACCCCTTTTCCTCTGTTTTTTTCTGCTAGAAGGGTGGAGGGTGTGTGCTACAATTTTTTCCCCTCAATGCACAAGAGGTGTTTGATGAAATGTGTGAGTGAGTGATTTGGTGGCGCACCATATTTCTCCACCGAGCTCGAGTTCATTCACATTTTGTCCACGATTTGGCGGCGCCCCATCTATTGAAGTGTTCCAAGAGGTTGGCAACTAAGCCATTTTCATCTTTCATTGATAATTAAGCTCATTTCGGCATCATGATTGCGTTTAATATACTTATATTATAATGCAGATGAACCATCCATGGATGTACGCTGACCGACGCTCTGTCGAGTACATGGATGGCGTGCGTTCTTTTATCAAAGTGGCCGAGGCAAACAAGCGGAATGGTTTTATGCGATGTCCTTGCGGTGATTGTCAGAATGAGAAGGATTACTCTTCCTCAGGCACCCTTCACTTCCACCTGCTTCGGTATGGTTTCATGTCCGGGTATAATGTTTGGACCAAGCACGGAGAAAGAGGGGTTGTGATGGAAGACGGTGAAGAAGAAGAGAACGATGACAATTATCCGCCTGAATACGGTGATACTGCAATGGAAGACAATGAAGAAGAAGGAGGTGAAGAACGGGAACCAGTTGAGCCCACTGATGATCTTGGTCGGGTCATTTCTGATGTTAGGCGGGACTACGAAACAGAATTGGAGAAGCTGAAGTTGGACGCCATGTTAGAGGATCACAAAAAGTTGTCGCACCCAAATTGCGAAGATGGCAGCACAAAGCTCGGTACCACACTGGAATTGCTGAAATGGAAGGCAGAGACTGGTTTATCTGACAAGGGATTTGAGAAGTTACTGAAAAAAATAAAGCCGAAGCTTCCAAAGGGTAACGAATTGCCTGAGAGTACGTACGAAGCAAAGAAGCTTGTGTGCCCTCTAGGATTAGACGTGCAGAAGATACATGCATGCCCTAATGACTGCATCCTCTACCGTGGTGAGAAGTATGCGAATATTGATAAATGCCTGGTATGCATTGCATTGCGGTATAAGATCAGACGAGATGACCCTGGTGATGTTGAGGGCGAGGACGAGCCCCCCAGGAAGAAGGTTCCTGCAAAGGTTATGTGGTATGCTCCTATAATTCCACGGTTGAAACGGCTGTTCAGGAACAAAGAGCATGCCAAGTTGTTGCGATGGTACATGGAAGAGCGTAAGAAAGACGCGATGATGAGACACCCCGCTGATGGGTCGCAGTGGAGAAAAATCGCGAGAAAGTTCAAGGACTTTGCGGGTGAGGCAAGGAACTTATGGTTTGGTCTAAGTACAGATGGCATGAATCCTTTTGGGGAGCAGAGCTGCAGTCACAGCACCTGGTCCGTGACTCTATGTATCTACAACCTTCCTCCTTGGTTGTGCATGAAGCGGAAGTTCATTATGATGCCAGTGCTCATCCAAGGCCCGAGGCAACCCGGCAACGACATTGATGTGTACCTAAGGCCCTTAGTTGAAGAACTCCTAGAGTTGTGGGGCGACGAAGGTGTACGTGTGTGGGACGAGCACAAAAAGGAGCCATTTGACCTACATGCGTTGCTTTTCGTAACCATCAATGATTGGCCTGCTCTTAGTAACATTTCAGGACAGACAAACAAGGGACACAATGCATGCACACACTGTTTAGATGATACTGAAAGTATATATTTGGAAAAATGTCGGAAGAATGTGTACCCGTACCATCGTCGTTTTCTTCCGCGCAACCATGCCTTAAGGAAAAAAGGCAAGCATTTCAAAGGCCTGGCAGAAAAAAGGTTGAAGCCTGACCTCCGTACCGGTGATGCTGTATTTGGTATGGTCAAGGATTTGAAAGTGATCTTTGGAAAGGGTCCTGGCAGCCAACCTGTTCCGAACCGTGCTGATAAGCGCGCACCCATGTGGAAGAAGAAATCTATATTTTGGGAGCTACCCTATTGGAAAGTCCTGGAGGTCCGCTCTGCAATCGACGTGATGCACCTGACGAAGAATCTTTGCGTGAATCTGCTAGGCTTCTTGGGCGTGTATAGGAAGTCAAAAGATACACCGGAAGCACGGGAGGACCAGCAACATCATAAAGGACGCGACGGCATGGATCCAGAGCGGTTTCAAGGTCCTGCCAGCTACGCTCTTACCAAAGAAGAGAAGGAAATCTTTTTTGAAGTCCTTTTAAGTATCAAGGTCCCGTCTGGCTTCTCGTCGAATATAAAGTGAATAATAAATATGGCGGAGAAAAAATTCCAGAACCTGAAGTCTCATGACTGCCACGTGCTTATGACACAGTTGCTTCCGGTTGCGTTGAGGGGGCTTCTACCGGAAAATGTTCGACTAGCCATTGTGAAGATATGTGCATTTCTCAATGCAATTTCTCAGAAGGTAATCGATCTAGAAAGTCTACCAAGGTTACAGACTGATGTGGTCCAATGTCTTGTCAGCTTCGAGTTGTTGTTCCCGCCATCCTTCTTCAATATCATGACGCACCTCCTGGTTCACCTTGTCGACGAGATTTTCATTCTCGGTCCTGTATTTGTACACAATATGTTCCCCTTTGAGAGGTTCATGGGAGTCTTAAAGAAATATGTTCATAACCGTGCTAGGCCAGAAGGAACCATCTCCAAGGGCTATGAAACAGAGGAGGTCATTGAGTTATGTGTTGACTTTATTCCTCCGCGGCCCCTTCACGACCTCCGCGTCGCCGCCGTCGCCGAGATCCCGCCGCCCGTCGACCCACGGACCCGCCGGCCGCCCGAGCTCCCGCCGCCCGCTGCCCCACGGACCCGTCGGCCCCCACACCCGAGCCTGTCGCCCTCCTCCGCGCCCACGCGAACGCCGCCGCCTGGAACCGCGAGAACGCCATCGCCCGCACCCACGCAAACGCCGCCGCCCTCAGGTAACAACCTCAGCCCTCAATAGTACTTGTACAAATTGATATCGTTTATGTCTAGGATCAGCAAGTTTAGGCTATTGATCATGTCATGCAATCGTTTAACAAGTTGCCATGTTAGAAGACAAACGTAGAATCAGCAAGTTTAGCCTATTGATCATGTCATGCAATCGTCTATGTCTCTCTCTGTTTTGTGCTTTATACTTTCTCTTAGCTAATGCTTTATCAGTTAATCCATTATTTCTTGTTTATCATACAATATGCTTAAGATATTGTATTGTGGGTATTATTATTGCATTTTATTATTTGCTTAGTATTATTATTGCATTTTATTATTCCATAGAACTATTGCATTTTATTATTGCATATGTTTATTATTTGCATATGATTATTATTGCATAGGACAATTGCATTTTATTATTGCTTATGTTTTCTTACGTTCTCGATAAAATTTGCTTAGTATTATTGTTCTCGGCGACGATGCCCATCCCGCATCCTCTTAGTCGACGCGGCGGCAACGGCGCAGACTCCGTTGGGCATGTCCGAGACTGGGCTCCGCCGGGCTGGCGCTGGGAGGTGACACCTTCCGGGACGCGTAGCTTGGTGAGGAACCCGGGTCTCGTCGTCGACCCGCAGCTTGTTTGGTGGCGGCGGCGTGCGCCATCAAACGTGTAGAGGGAGTCGGCCCCCGAGGAGGTGGTACTTCGGCGGATCAGGGAGGAGGACCTGCACGTCCATCGCTATCTCTCGTACTTCGACGCCGAGATCGACTATACCTGGCAGTCTCTTCAGGCACCTCACCCGGGCTATGTACCTATGATGGTTCCTTCTCTTTGGGTGTTCACCCGATATATGTTTTAGTGCTGTATTAGGGTAAAATAAAAATGGACCCGAGCTATGTATTACTGGATTGTTCGAGTTGTATTAGGGTAAAATAAAAAATGCTTCGCTATGTTTATTCGAGCTATATATGTACTCCAATCTCTATTTTTAGCATTGTCCTTAATTAATTACTGCTTCGTTGTGTTTATAGCATTTTACTTTGGATTATTCTGCTAATGCTAACATTGTTTTGGCTTTCTTTTCTATTAGTTATAAGCAATGAATCCCTTCGCCAGCAGACATGGTGAAGAGGAAATCTTCTCCATGATACGGACAGAAGACGGTGAAGCAGAAGACGGTGGAGCAGAAGACGGCTCACAGTTTCTTCTCCATGTTCCGGGAATGGAGCTGGAACGAAGAGAGGAAGTGCAAACAAGCACCGAGTGCGATGCCGGCTCAGAAAATGTTGGACCGCCAGAGGTATATTAAGCCTCTGGTGAATCACTATATGATGCAATAATTGATTTATATGTATTAACGGATGTTCTTCTTTTAGACCTCCACATCGACTCAATCTCCTAGAAGAAAACGAGGCTATGCCAAAGGGATGGGCCCTGATGCGCATCTTATAATTGAGATCGTCTCTCCAGAGGGCGAACCAACGCATCCCAGACAGAACACAAAGACATTTGTAACTCAATGCGGATTTCTTGTTAGGGACCGCCTCCCGATCAACATTCGAGCATGGAAAAATCCAAAAAAGATTGATGGAGTTACTTATGTCACCGACAAAGACAAAAATGATATGTGGGATAGTCTCATTTCAAAGTTCACCCTACCGAGGTTGGAGACTCCTGAGCTCACAGAGGCCCAGAGGAATAGAGTCAAGCACTGGGCTCTTAAGAAGATGGCCTTACTATTCAATAACTACAAGAAAAGTTTATACAGGAACTATATCAAGGACAAAAAACCTCCAGAATGGACTGGCCCACTAGAGAAGCAACAGGAATACTGGAAAGAATTTCTGGGACACAGGGGTTCAGATGAAGCTAAGGCAATGTCGGAAAAGAATACGGAAAATGCCAAGATGAAAAAAATATCACCATAAGATGGGGTCCGGTGGCTACAAGACATTCGTGCCTCACTGGGATCAAAAGGAGGCCAACATGGTTGCTCGCGGGATCGAGCCAGCTTCACGAAATTTGCCAGTCCAGGGAAGGAATTGGCTTTTTGGACATGGCGGGGACGTTGACGAAAACACAGGGTCAAGTCAACAGCTGCATCAACTTGATAACATTACGGGCGGCCCATCTCAGCGGAGAAGCAGCGTGGCTTCCACGGGGATCGGGGCTGATGAGGCACCGATGGATCGTTACCCCGTGGATGGAATCACGGAAAAGACAGATTGTGAGCTCCATCAGTCGATGAAGAACATATCCGTGAAGGTGGCGCTCGGCTATGCTTTACCTTGTGATCCTGAGGCACTCTGGCAGAGCCGTCAGATTCCAGCTGGCTATGCTCGGGTCGGGGTGGATCAAATTGTCGAGGGATTTGCGTCAATGGAGCTTGACATTCGTGGACCTGAAGATGAGGCGACACTCGGAGAAGTCAGGGGTGGTGTCATTCTATGGAACAAGAAAGACATCAAGTTTCCAGGCTGGACGCCAAGGCCGCCACCGCCTCTGAGTCGCCGCAGGTCACCATCACCGCCGCCGCCTCCGAGTCCACCCAATCACTACGATCACCACAGCGCGAGTCCATCTCGATCTCCGCTGCCGGGTCAGCCGTCTTCGCAGCCGTCTCTGCCGCCTCCGCCCGCTAAGGGTAAGCAGGGACGGCAGCATAAGAACACCGTTCCGTCGTTGAGTTCTACCCGACGTCGCAGCCCAAAATGGCAACAGTCGCCCCTCCCAAGATTACCTCATCCGAATCTTCCCATCAGAACTTATGATCGTCCGGACGAGGTAAACACAGTGATCTCAAAGGCCGAAGTGGAGGCGCATTTTCATCCAAAAAAACCCGAGCCTGAGCCGCAATTTGCTCCTGAGACAGTCGAATGGGCTGTGGGTTTCCTTAACACACCGTCGCAATATAACTTACACCATAAGCCAGATGACTACGCACGCTGTCTTCGGAAGCAAGTTAGCAGTAAGAGTGCGAGCGGGAGTGCAAGCGGGAGTGCAAGTGGGAACAGAGACGTTCCCCAGCTCGGACAACAGAAGAAAAAGTCTATCTCCCCGCTCAAGGTGTTACCCCATGGTCATGTCTCCTATGAAGACTTTGCTATGGAGGCTGGTGTAAGTGTTTCTCAACTGCTAGACGACAACGCAGCTAGCGCCCCGCCTGATGATTGGACATATGAAAAAGGAAAGGCTCTGGTCCCACCTGAGAAGGAACTGCTTCTACCGACATAAATGCGAAAATTGCATGAATGGTACTTGCAAGCCGTAAAGCGAGGGCGAGAATGGCTCGTTGCTCAAGTTACAAAGGATCATTTCTTAGGCAGAGACGAGGTCCATATCCAGTTTTCAGAGCTCTTTCAGCTATACAAGCAAGGCTCCCTCGACAAAAGTATCCTCAGTTGCTATTGTCTGTAAGTGATTCATTTAATTCTATAACTACGTCTCTAGTTCAGCTCGTTCATTGCATGTAATTATCCTCACTACGCTATTATGCAAAATGAAGAGTCCGGAATGTGACCGAAAGAGAGTCTATAACATTGGGTTCGTTGACCCAAATCGAGTTAATGAACATGTACTAACATTTCATACGAAGGAGACGGAGGAAATCTTGCTAAAGTATTTCGTGGATGAATCATACAAGAAAAAACTACTGTTTCCTTACAACTTCGGGTAAGAGTGTTAATGTCTTGTACACATTCATTCTTTGCTTACTCGATGTGTTAAGTGTAATTGATGTGAGTTACTGACGTCTATAAACGTGCGCAGACACCACTGGATTCTTTTGACCATTCTATTTGACGAGTCACTGGTTTAAACAAGTGACTCGTTAGACATGGACCCCAAGGAGTACAAAAGCATGATTAACATGCTCCAGAGGTAATTTCAATCGTTATCGCACTATATATATATATCGGTCTCTTCCGTTCATTTCCTGAGAATATATCAAGTAACTAATAACTCATTTATTCATTTTCCTTTGCCGGGCAGGGTTTGGAAGCGGTTCAAAAAGAGTGTACAGGGTCCTTGGAAAGACAAGCTAAGATTTGATAAGATGGAGGTAAGTAGTACGAGATAGATCCGCGCATCTCTTTAATTCTAGTTTCAATGCCATTATATCATGCTTGATTATTATCTGATTGAATTCTATTCTCTCGTAAAGGTCCCTCAGCAGCCACCGGGGACGAATTTATGTGGATACTACGTCTGCGAGTTCATTCGCTCGGAGACCACTGAGCGGCTCGGAGCCGGCGGGTTGGATGCATTGCGGAGACAACTTGGACCGCAGGAGCGCCTAATAGAAATTCAAGAGGAAATTGCGGGATTTCTGCTTCAAGAGGTGATAAACACAAAGGGAACATTCAGCGTGTAATGCCTCCATGTAATCGAATAGACGGGCTCTAGTCCCGGTTGTGTGATCGCCATGTAATCGAATAGACGGGCTCTAGTCCCGGTTGTGATCTTATATATATGCATGAACGTCGATCTTATATTAGTAGCGTACAAAGTTATCTTATATTTGTATTCATACGAATCTTTTTGAAATGAAAAAAATAGAAAAATTGAATTTTCTGCCGCGGCAGAGACTCTTTAGCACCGGTTCGTGATACGAACCGGTGCTAAAGATCCCTCACCGCGCGCGCATGCAGGCCGCCACGTGGAACCCCTTTAGCACCGGTTCGTAACACAACCGGTGCTAAAGGTGGACCTTTAGTACCGGTACCGGGGCACCGGTTGCAAAACCGGTGCTAAAGGGTCTTACAAACCGGTGCTAGAGGCTCTATTTCCACTAGTGGGGGTGGCCGTTTGGTAGGAGGTGACATCGAACACTGGAGGTGTCCCATATCAGGAAGGAGGAACATCCCAAAACAAGTTGGAAGGGGAAGGAGGCACATCACCGTTCCCCGGAGAGGGAGAAGGCTCGTCCCCGTTACCCGCAGAGGGGGCTTGTCCCCGTTCCCCGGAGAGGGAGGCATCTCATCCCCGTTCCCGGGAGAGGGAGGCGTCTCGTCTTAGGCTAGGGAAGTGGATGTGCAACCCAGCCACCCAGGTTCAAATCATCATGGACGCGGATTTGGGTTCTTATTATTTCAGAAAACAAAATCGCTGTAGGAAATTCCCCTACCGCATTCCCTTTCAAAAAAAAAAAGATGGAGTAATATCAAATGGTGGCACGTCCAATATGGTTTAGACGTGGCCTATAAAATGTTCCAACGTTATTGTTAAGGTACATGTAGACGTTTAAAGTACATGCGAATGTGATGGATGTCTGGAGACAGCGTGAACTTAGGAGAGAAAGACTTAACGCCAAACAGTCATTTTAGTTATACTAGCTAAATGCCCGTGCGTTGCTACGGTTTAAATCTTTGAAATATTTGTATTTCATAAATTTTAACAGAAATAAATTTTCCATCCTTATCCTCCACTACGTTCAACAATGTCGAGAAAGGTGAAACCGGCTTGCATCTGGTTGTGCTCTACTACATGGCGCACAAAGCCACAACTTATGTTGTGTGCCATCGGACAATGATTTTTTTATTTTATGTGGTGACAATCCTTGTATTACTCGCACAAAATACATTGAGTACAAAGTGATCTATGTACAGAAGAATACATAAAAAGACATAAACCCCAAAAAGGTGTCTAAACAAACATAATAAATATTGAAATGACAAAATGAAGTAACTATATTCTTTCATACGTTCTAGCTCCTGATTCCATCATAGGAAGCTTGCAGACTCCATAGCAGCAATTTGTCACGGATCTGCTGTCTCTGGACACTTGTAGCATCCAATAATTGGCAGTCCAAACCTTGTTGACAACATACAATGATTTGATTGGCCAGTTGATCTGTGAATGGATAAGTCTACAACCAACAATAAATATCGAGAGTAAAAACATTTGTATGAGGAAAGAACTTTATAAATAAAATCAAATCACTTCTCTAAAATTCTTCAGCAATCTCACAAATCAAATAAAATGACCCAGTTGTTCTTCTGCAGCTACACATCGCACTTTTCTCAAATAAACAAGGCTAATATAAATTTGTTGTGGTTCGAAATTGGTGAATTTGTATACTCGAAAATTATGGAATCTTCAGTTTAATAAATGTAATGATCTTCAGTTTAATAGAATCCTGTAAGGAGATAATGCTTGTGAAGAAACTAATATGAGGCTAGAGTAAATATAAAACAAAGCTTATTCTAACATGCTCTGGTTCTATAAAACCTATTATGCAATATCAGGAGATTAAGACGCAATGGTTCCAATTCACAATCTCATTATCAAATAGATAATTGGATGCATCCAGTCATTTTGGCATACGAAGAGATAAAAATTTACTCACTTGTAGCAAGGAAAACCATCTTGTTCACTGAACTGCCTAGTCTAAATGGCGTACTGGATGAACCTGATGGTATAATTTATCTTCACATATTCACTTCGTTGTCCTACTTTTATTTGAATAATAATTAACTCACGAAAGAAAGAAAATAAGAACTTTGACTGGGATAAGCAACATCCAACCAAGCACATCTTACATATAAAAGGCAGGTTCGAATTACATCTGTTTCGCGAACATAGTTGCATGATGTAAATATTTCTAATCACATTTCAAGTCATAATAGGAAATAAGAGGTTATTCATGGCAAGAACTTACAAACCGGTATACTACGGGAAAAACTGGGTTTGCCAAGTGTCGAAAACACTTGGCAAAGGCCGTAAAACGCTCGGCAAAGGCTTTGCCGAGTGCACACCGTCGGCAACCTGCGTCGGCGTAGGACCGACCGGCAAAGAGCTCTTTGCCGAGTTCATTTCATCGGGACACTCGGCAAAGTCTTTGCCGTGTGTTAATATGAAGCGCTCGGCAAAGAAAAGCAAACGGACGTTAACCAAACGGAAATGAGGATAACACGTGTCATGGGTCTTTGCCGAGCGCTTCTCGAACTGGCGCTCGGCAAAGCCTCGTTCTTTACCAAGAGTTATGTTTAAGGGCACAAGGCAAAGACCAGGGTTTGCCAAGAGCTCACCTATATGGCCCTCGGCAAAGGCATGCAGTTTTATTTTTTAAAAAAATTACAATAATTCATGCAGTTCAAACAATTCAATATATCACAAAGAGACATATATACACATATCACCACAATACCACAAGATCATCACATGCATATCATATATCAACTACACTTCCTCTCATGAATATAAACAACTTATAGACCTGTCAACGAGAACTGAAATGGCTATTAAGAAAAGAATACATGAGTTCAAGCAAACCGAAACTACCATGAGAACAAATCTAGCAAGTGTCAAAAGCCAAGTATTTTTGCACCGTATAAATAGCATTTAGGGCCACAAGTAGTACTAACCAATAACACCCGCAATAGATGTATCCTCAGTTTCTAGTACCAATATTGAAAGAGCATGGTTGCCCCTATGTGTTGTTTTGGTAATTAATGACAATCTCTATGGACTAATGTGTGCTTTGAGTTATATTTGCAGTGTTGGTCCATAAGGAATGCTTGGACTCCATATGTTGGAGTCAAGGCTAAAAGAAGAAGATCATTTGTTGATCAAGGCCAAGGTGTTTCTCCATGAGCATGAATTAAGAGGAAGATCCTATGTTGCCCATGGAGGATGGCGTCACGTGGTGATCGTCATCAAGATAAAGGCCAAGTGAAGATATGTCGAAGAATGCCTCTCCCATCTTGGTGTATGGGGGAGCAATATGCGAGTCTTCACCAAGCGGAGCACAATCAAGAAAGGTGATCAACTTGAGAGTAGATCAAGATCGTCATCATCTGATGATGGATGACATCGGAGAAGCCTGTGCCTTCCTGGGCTTGGCCCGGCCTCCGACCCGGCCCAGGCCGGCTCCCAGGCCGGCTGGCTCGGGGAAGGGTCCGGCCTACCGCCCGGCCCAGGCCGGCTCCCAGGCCGGCTGGCTCGGGGAAGGGTCCGGCCTACTGCCCGGCCCAGGCCGGCTGCCAGGCCGGCTGGCTCAGGGGCGCGCCCGGCCTACCGCCCGGCCCTGGCCGACTGCCAGGCCGGCTGGCTCGGGGTCACGCCCGGCCTCCCGCCCGGCCCCGACCGGCTCCCAGGCCGGCTGGCTCGGGTGCCAGTCCGGCCTCCCGCCCGGCCCTGGCCGGTTTCCAGGCCGGCGCGCCTGGGAACTTAACCGCACGGGGGGATTCGACCCAAGACAGTTTCCCATCTTCTCCCGATCGTCATCATCTAGCTCAAGTGGAATGCGCAAGGAAAAGGTATGATCTTGATAAGGGTTTTAGGATAGGTAACCGTACTATCAAGAGGGGCTCTCAAGTGACCTTTAGCGTATCGGTCGTAGAGAGTTCAAACCTTTGCATCCTTGCACATCATATTTATTGGTTCCTATTTGACTCTTATCGTGGTGTGGTATTGGTGCTTGTCATGCTTGTCATGACAAGGCCAAGGTCACCGAAAACGGTTTTCATATGTGTACCCTATTGAGTTTTCGGTGTCAGAGATTTTGCCGGTCCATCTATGCGGAAGGTTTCACTCTTCCATTTAGTAGCAAAATCTCCCTTGCTTGGTTTCAATATTTTCACTTGTTAATGGATAGCATTTGTCGTCCTCTTTCTAACAAAAGTGGTTTCATGTCATTCGGACTTCATTTGCAAAAGATATGGTTTTCCAGTTTTCAATAGAAAGGTTTTACCTTTCATCATTTGGTTTTATCCTCACATGATGGACTATGATGTTTCTCTGCATAATCTTGTAGTGCTCGTTGTGACGATTCCAACGAGCCCAAGATCATCGAAATCGGAGTCCGGATGAAAAAGATATTGAAGTTTTCGTATCGCCGGGTGGGTGGCCAGCCCCCAGGCCAGCCTAGGCCGGCTCCAAGGCCGGCCGGCTCAGGTGGGGGGCCAGCCCCCGGGCCAGCCTAGGCCGGCTCCCAGGCCGGGCTGCTCTGTGGGGTGGCCGGCCTCCAGACCAGCCCAGGCCGGCCCACAGGCCGGCTGCCCTGTTTTGGCTGCCCGAAAACAGCTCCAACGGCCATATTTTGGCCTCCTATTTAAGGGGCTTCTTCCCCAAATAAACCCTAACCTTTGGCCAACTTCTTGAGCTATTTCTCCCCTCCATTGTTGACCTCTTGAGATTGGCTTTCTCTCATTCTCTCCACTAGTTCGTGCTACTTCTTTGAGAGAAAAGAGAGAGGAGATTTAGATCCGTGTTTCCACCAATTGATTTCTCCTCTAAGTGAGGAGAACACTTTGGATCTAAATCTTTGGAGTTTCTTTGTGTTCCTCCTTTGTTCTTCCTCCCTAATCCCTCCCAAGCATTAGTTGCTTTGATTGGATTCGGGTTGGAAGAACTTGACCACTTAGTGTGTTCTTGCCATTGCATTAGTTGCATCGGTTTGAGTTCTCCACGGTGATTCGTGGAAAGTGAAGTTGAGAAGCTTGTTACTCTTGGGTACTTTGGTGCCCTAGAGCTTGTTCCTCTAGGGCACGTTGGTACCCTAGACGGTTTGATTTCTCGGAGTCTTGGTGGCTTTCGGGATTTGTTGGGAGCCTCCAATTGTGGAGTGTGGCTCAACCTTGTTTGCTTCGGAGCTTTGGTAGCTACGAAGACATTGCCGGGATCCCTCGGCCTTGGGCATCGAGTCTTGGCGGCTCGGTGCATTTGGTGAAGACCCTCCAACTTGTGGAGTGAGCTTCACCCTTGTAAAGGTTCTAGTTGTCAACCTCAACGGCAACATAGTGACAAGTGCCTCGCCACATTGGTGGTAAGACACAACGGAGATACGGTGTGCCATATTAGGGCTACTCGGTGTTTCACATTGGTGAACACCGCGCCGCTCCAACGGAGACTAGCTTCCATTGGGAAGTGAACTTCGGGATAAATCATCGTCTCCAAGTGCCTCGGTATTTCTATCCCGAGCTTCTTACTTATGCTATTTACTTTGTGATAGACATCGAGCTTAAAGTCATATATCTTGCTATCACCTAGTTGATCATATTGCTTAGCATAAGTTATTGGTGCACATAGGTGAACCTAGCTAGTTTAGGTTTTGGCTTGATAAATTAAACGTTAGTTTTATTCCGCATTTATTCAAGCCTTAACCGTAATAATTTTAAATCGCCTATTCACCCCCCCCCCCTCTAGGCGACATCCGTGTCCTTTCAATTGGTATCAGAGCCGGTTCTCTCTTTATAGGGCTTCACGGCCTAGAGAGTAAAGATGTCGTCTAGTGGTTTAGTGCACAATGCTTCTTTAATATTCGATGGCACTAATTATAATGATTGGAGAAATCGCATGCTAAATTATTTTCGTGACATTGATCCAAATATAGAGCAAATTCTAGATATGGGTTTTTCTCCCCTAGAGGATGAGGAAAATTCTTATCTAGATGATGAAGCTTCTAATGTGATTTTCAAGTCTTTGAGTCATGCAGTTGCTTTGTCGATCTCTCCTTATCGGAATGGCCATGAGCTATGGACCAAGCTTCAAGACAGTTATGGTGTATCCTTGGATAGTGAGAATGATGGTTCTCACTCCACCTCCGGGCGTAATAAGTTCTCAACTTCTTCTACCTCACCTACATGTGGCAAGCCACAAAATAATGCAATGGTGAGTAGGGATAAATTTCGCAATGATGATAGTGAGCTTTCTATAGATGATACTACATCTCTATCTTATTGCAATGATTTATCTTTGGACTTAAACACATCTAGAACTAATGTTTCACATGCTTGTGTTAATAGTCCTTGCATACCTTCTAATTCGTCAAGTAGTGATGATAATGACCATAATAATGATGATGAAGAAGATGATGCTTACTTTAATAAAAAAGGTCTAATGGTTCTTAATGCTCTTTCAAAGAATGAAAATGCTTGTGAGAACCTACATGAAATCATGAGCACCCTTGTTGAGCGAGGGCTTACTATTGAAAATTTGGAAGCTCGTGAAAATGAAAGCCTTAGCCGCGAGCGTGATTATGCAAACACGATTGCGGATCTTGAGCAAGCTCTTGAAGAAATCCAAACCACCAAGAAATCTCTTGAGGAGACATTTACCCTAGAGTTATCTAAAGTAAATGAAACCCATGATAGAGCTCTCAAGGTGGCTAATGATTTTAAAATTAAAAATGATGAGCTTGTTGTTGAAATTGTTAGACTCCTTGAGGCTAATGTGAAATTTGAAAAGGATGTCAAGTCCTTGGAAGATTCTCTCGCACATCTCACTAAGTCTCATGATCAACTCCAAGCTCAATTATTAAAAGATTTTTCTACTTGTTCTCCCATTGCTAGTAATGTTGATGCTTGTGCTACTAACTCTATTTCTTGTGAAGCATCCATTTTAAAGGAGAATGTTGAGCTAAGGGCTCAACTTAAATTGCTAACTAGCAATTATGAGATATTGGAAGAAAGCCATGAGAAGCTCTCGAGCTCTCATGAGGATCTTCTAGTATCGCATGATAAGCTAAAGTTAGCTCATGAGGCTATCGCTACCAAGGTAATATCTAGTGAGCCTCATGTGGACAATGGCACAACTTCTACTAAAAATGCTGTAATACCATGTGCTAGTCCTTGTAATTCTTCATCTCAACCTAGTGGTAAATCATATGTTGAATTACATTTCGTGCCTAGTTCCTCTAACAATGAAGCCTCAACTTCCACTAGTGCTTGTGTAGATACTAATCTTGTAGGGAAGTCTAAAGAGCACAAGGTACAAGCCACTTCGTTGAAGAAAGATGTGGAGAAGCATCATAAAGGGAAGGCCACATTTGACAACATGTTGAGTGTGCAAAAATCCCCCAATGACAAGAGTGGACTTGGATTCAACTCCAATATCAAGAACAAGTCCAAGAGTAGCAATAAGAAGGGCCAAGAACAAGTCAATCACTCGGCCAAGATTGTTTGCTTCAAGTGCAAAATTGAAGGGCATCATGTTAGGGATTGCCCAATGAAGAAGAAGCCTCTTAGTGAGAAGCAATTAGGGAAGCGGCCTATTGTTCAATCTCATGCTCAACCTCGGGTTGAACAAGGGCCACCTCCTAAGAAGACTCAAGTCATTGCTCCTCAAGTTAAGGAGCCTAGTAAGAAGAAAGAAAAGAGTCGATATTGCTACTTATGCCGTGAGAAGGGCCACTTGGCTTCTTCATGCACAAACGGTACTCTATCCAACCCCATAATTATTGATGATGTTTATTCTCTTAGGAAGGATAGGGTTGGCAATGTGTTTGCCAAATATGTGGGGACTCAAAGTGGTGTCAAGAAAAGAACCATTTGGGTTGCCAAGCCTATTGTGACTAACCTCTTAGGACCCAACTTGGTTGGGGACCAACAAGCTCAAACTTGATCAATAGGTTGTGATGGAGGACATTGGAGACTTGCTATCCTTGAAGAATTAAGGGATCTTCTTGATTATTATTTCCACAAGCCAAGTCATTTGGATTATATTATCATATCTCATATCCAATGCTCCTTCTTGCGGTAACTTATATTTAAATTATATATACATTGAAAGTTGCTTGCTCCCTAGCATGTGTTAGTTTTGTTCCTAGCATGTGCTTGTATATGTTGTGCTTATTACTTACCTTAAACAATCAAGTTTGTGTATGTTAATATGCGCTCCATATATGTGTAAACTTTGTGTTGAGTCCTTATTGGATCTTGTGTTGATTTCAATGGGCTCTTTTGAGAAATTAATGGACTATCCCATTTTGGGGGAGTGATATGCTTTGTGCACTTCACTAACCTAAAAATGTGTGTATATGAGTAACACCACCTAGTATTGATATATCAAGATTATCTAGTAACTATGTGGTGTGTCATGCTCATGAGAAATTCAAATTCTATAATGTCTATCAATTATCTCTATTTGATTTTATTTGCCTCTTGTTAAGAAGAAATTAATTATCACATTGTGGGGGAGTAATAAGCTATGTGCATATTACAATCCTACAAAATGTGAAAATTTGAGGTTTGCCACTTAGATTTGATATTGTAAATTATCTTATTCCTATGTGGCATATTAGCTCGAACAAGTTCCAATTTGCTTTCTAGCTATCGTTTGGCTCTTGTTTGTGTGAGTTTGCTTGGTGTGGTTTTTCTCTAAAATGCATTTCCATACATTAGTTGAGAAACCATTTGTTCCATATTATTCTAAACATGGCATTGTCGGTTGGTTTGAATAGTTGGAACTACCAACAAACCTTATTAAAATATGGTGTTTTATTTCTTATCCCTTGCCATATGTTTTATCTTGTGAGGATATTCTTGGATACCTCTATCACCGGGAAAATAATTCCAAATGGTCATTGTCCTTGGACAATCCATACTTATGTTTATGGTAGAATATTTTTGATTATCCTTACATTGGCATTGGTGTTTATTTGCCACATCTCTTGCCAAAATATTTATTTTGACTCCCATTGCCTTCCTTGCCTCTTGCTAGGATCCTAATTCTCAAATTGGTAGTGTTTAGTGTTGTAAATAAAATATGAAGAGTAATGATCCCTTGTGTGTGCATTTTGTATTCAAATACAAATATCAAAAAAAATAATGCATGAATCTTGGGGGAGCATTCCTTTTATTTAGAACACTATCCTATCTATCAATATTTGATCTTTTCAATTGGCATTTGATTTCTATCATATGTGTTTATGGAAGACAAATCTTTTCTCTTGATGCTTAGTGCCATCATGAAAATTGTAGAGGGTGTTTGGTTTATTTAGTGTAACCTTACTCTCTCTTGGGAGTCTTGCAATCTCATCTCTTGTTTTATGTTTTATCCTATAGAATGAGAAAACCCTTTGGGCATGTCTCTTTCTTTCATCTTATATGCTCATTGGCCTTGCCTAGGTACCTTCAATTGGTATTAATTGGAATTTAATATCTCCTCCATAGATATTTGTTTCAATTGATATTTATTGTGGAAATCTTGATACCTTATTACTTTATTTTACTTTACTTGATTTCGGTCAAGTAGTAACCTCCTCTTGGTATCTTGTCTCCTAAATGGTATCTTATTTTTCAATTGGTGTCTTATCTCTCATGTGTTGTTTGATTTGATTCCTATTGATGTCACACTTCATGTGTTGACGTGTTTTGGAATCAATCATATGTTGATTTGATTTTTCCTCAATCATGTGTTGATTTGGATTTTGATATAATTTGGACAACCTTTTTGTGTCACACTTTGGTGTGCTCTCTTCTTGGTTTACTTAGTGTTTTGTCCAAATTGTATCTCATTCGGTTCTCGTAAGTCCATGCATGCATATTTACTAATATATTTATTTTATGGCATGCTAGTCTTTCTTGATCCAATATATAGGGGATACTCCACCAAATCCTAATTTGGGTAAGATGTGCATGAAATTCAAGTTCATCTATGTGCACATATTTATGTGGAGTGTTTCCTATGTATTGTAGTGTATCTAACTACTATGGAACCCAATAAGTTTGGGAACCATGTTGGACTCGAATTTTGTTTTAGGTACAATGGAGATGCATTGGATGCTTGCCTCACTCATAAGGAAGGTGTTCTCACCATGCGATTATTTGAGTCAAGCTTTGATGATAAACAAAAATTCTCATCTACATCATCACCAATGCTATTTCGGTAACAAGTATCTATCCCATGCATATGTTTCCTATATTCAACCATGTGTAGGTTGCCCCCTGGCATGAAAACTTTAAATGTACAATTGTTGTGACTTTGGCTCCTTTCGTCACTTGGTATATCATTGTGATATGTGTGATGGAAATGCAAAAGTTTTTGTTTCAATTGGCATTATTTCCTTGTGATACTTGTTGCCTATCTCAAAGCATCTTCACTATCTCTTATTCCCTTAGTGACATGTGGGATGTCTTTGATATTTTTGAAGTTCATTCATATACAATGAGATAAATTTGAGCTATGTGCTATGCTTTTAAGCAATAATATCTTTTGTATATTCATGACTTCCTTTTTGGATACCATGGTTTCCACTTTATCAACCATTTTATATGTGCAAGTTTCTTTGTCGACGAATATCATTGTCTACTTAGAAACCTATACATATGAGAGAGGTCAACTTTTATTTGGTATCCTACCTTCTTTCAAGCCACCTTGTCTTTTATCTATAATTCTTTGGTGGCTCTAAGTTTGTCTCGTGAGTGCTTGTCTTATTTCTATTCGCACCTTTGCGCACTCACATTCTATTGAAGATTCTTCTCTACATGCTCATCACGTGAGTATGCTGATTTTTGTTGCCTAAATGCTCTCACTTGCTCTTTGCTTTTTTTTCGATTGGGTGAAATTCTCAATTGGTATCTTTGAGCTGTGAACATTTTCTTAAAAAAAATCTTCTTTGAAAGTTGTGTGTGTCAATACTTGATATATAACTCATCTCCATTTGATTAAGACTATGTGTCCTACCAAATTAATTGTCTTGTCACACACACACACTCTCGGTTGGGCCTTCATTAATAATTTCTTTTAAAGTGGTATCTCCTTATGGCTCAACCACATCTTTGGTGCAAGTGCTTTGTTTTGCTTTAATGGTTACATCCTTGCACTTTGTGAGTGTTCTAGATGATTATGGGGGAGTGAGGATTCCATATTTGTTCACTCCGCAATAGTGTATGAACATTGGGGAGCTTCTCTATTTTTATTTAGAATTCTCAGTTAGGATCTTCTTGATTGCTTTTCTCCTTTGTGGAGATGTTTAGAATGATTTCATCCTTTGCCATCTTTGGATCCTCAATATAGTTTGATTTCCTCTATTATTCATCAATGGATATGTGCATTTAATTTCACTCATATCTTGAGGAATGCATACTTGTGGAGGAACTCATATTATATTGGCCATCTAAAATTTTTTTCCCATTTCGGCAATCGATGCCAATGGGGGAGAAGTTTTAGAGGGTTTAAGGGAATTGGTTCTATGCTTTAGTTTGGTTCTTAAGCATTTGCCTCTCATGCTCATGCATCCTTGTCTTGCAAGGTTGCTTAATTCATTATATAAACCCTCTCAAAAGGGATTGTCATCAATTACCAAAATGGGGGAGATTGAAAGAGCATGGTTGCCCCTATGTGTTGTTTTGGTAATTAATGACAATCTCTATGGACTAATGTGTGCTTTGAGTTATATTTGCAGTGTTGGTCCATAAGGAATGCTTGGACTCCATATGTTGGAGTCAAGGCTAAAAGAAGAAGATCATTTGTTGATCAAGGCCAAGGTGTTTCTCCATGAGCATGAATCAAGAGGAAGATCCTATGTTGCCCATGGAGGATGGCGTCACGTGGTGATCGTCATCAAGATAAAGGCCAAGTGAAGATATGTCGAAGAATGCCTCTCCCATCTTGGTGTATGGGGGAGCAATATGCGAGTCTTCACCAAGCGGAGCACAATCAAGAAAGGTGATCAACTTGAGAGTAGATCAAGATCGTCATCATCTGATGATGGATGACATCGGAGAAGCCTGTGCCTTCCTGGGCTTGGCCCGGCCTCCGACCCGGCCCAGGCCGGCTCCCAGGCCGGCTGGCTCGGGGAAGGGTCCGGCCTACCGCCCGGCCCAGGCCGGCTCCCAGGCCGGCTGGCTCGGGGAAGGGTCCGGCCTACCGCCCGGCCCAGGCCGGCTGCCAGGCCGGCTGGATCAGGGGCGCGCCCGGCCTACCGCCCGGCCCTGGCCGACTGCCAGGCCGGCTGGCTCGGGGTCACGCCCGGCCTCCCGCCCGGCCCCGACCGGCTCCCAGGCCGGCTGGCTCGGGTGCCAGTCCGGCCTCCCGCCCGGCCCTGGCCGGTTTCCAGGCCGGCGCGCCTGGGAACTTAACCGCACGGGGGGATTCGACCCAAGACAGTTTCCCATCTTCTCCCGATCGTCATCATCTAGCTCAAGTGGAATGCGCAAGGAAAAGGTATGATCTTGATAAGGGTTTTAGGATAGGTAACCGTACTATCAAGAGGGGCTCTCAAGTGAGCTTTAGCGTATCGGTCGTAGAGAGCTCAAACCTTTGCCTCCTTGCACATCATATTTATTGGTTCCTATTTGACTCTTATCGTGGTGTGGTATTGGTGCTTGTCATGCTTGTCATGACAAGGCCAAGGTCACCGAAAACGGTTTTCATATGTGTACCCTATTGAGTTTTCGGTGTCAGAGATTTTGCCGGTCCATCTATGCGGAAGGTTTCACTCTTCCATTTAGTAGCAAAATCTCCCTTGCTTGGTTTCAATATTTTCACTTGTTAATGGATAGCATTTGTCGTCCTCTTTCTAACAAAAGTGGTTTCATGTCATTCGGACTTCATTTGCAAAAGATATGGTTTTCCAGTTTTCAATAGAAAGGTTTTACCTTTCATCATTTGGTTTTATCCTCACATGATGGACTATGATGTTTCTCTGCATAATCTTGTAGTGCTCGTTGTGACGATTCCAACGAGCCCAAGATCATCGAAATCGGAGTCCGGATGAAAAAGATATTGAAGTTTTCGTATCGCCGGGTGGGTGGCCAGCCCCCAGGCCAGCCTAGGCCGGCTCCAAGGCCGGCCGGCTCAGGTGGGGGGCCAGCCCCCGGGCCAGCCTAGGCCGGCTCCCAGGCCGGGCTGCTCTGTGGGGTGGCCGGCCTCCAGACCATCCCAGGCCGGCCCACAGGCCGGCTGCCCTGTTTTGGCTGCCCGAAAACAGCTCCAACGGCCATATTTTGGCCTCCTATTTAAGGGGCTTCTTCCCCAAATAAACCCTAACCTTTGGCCAACTTTTTGAGCTATTTCTCCCCTCCATTGTTGACCTCTTGAGCTTGGCTTTCTCTCATTCTCTCCACTAGTTCGTGCTACTTCTTTGAGAGAAAAGAGAGAGGAGATTTAGATCCGTGTTTCCACCAATTGATTTCTCCTCTAAGTGAGGAGAACACTTTGGATCTAAATCTTTGGAGTTTCTTTGTGTTCCTCCTTTGTTCTTCCTCCCTAATCCCTCCCAAGCATTAGTTGCTTTGATTGGATTCGGGTTGGAAGAACTTGACCACTTAGTGTGTTCTTGCCATTGCATTAGTTGCATCGGTTTGAGTTCTCCACGGTGATTCGTGGAAAGTGAAGTTGAGAAGCTTGTTACTCTTGGGTACTTTGGTGCCCTAGAGCTTGTTCCTCTAGGGCACGTTGGTACCCTAGACGGTTTGATTTCTCGGAGTCTTGGTGGCTTTCGGGATTTGTTGGGAGCCTCCAATTGTGGAGTGTGGCTCAACCTTGTTTGCTTCGGAGCTTTGGTAGCTACGAAGACATTGCCGGGATCCCTCGGCCTTGGGCATCGAGTCTTGGCGGCTCGGTGCATTTGGTGAAGACCCTCCAACTTGTGGAGTGAGCTTCACCCTTGTAAAGGTTCTAGTTGTCAACCTCAACGGCAACATAGTGACAAGTGCCTCGCCACATTGGTGGTAAGACACAACGGAGATACGGTGTGCCATATTAGGGCTACTCGGTGTTTCACATTGGTGAACACCGCGCCGCTCCAACGGAGACTATCTTCCATTGGGAAGTGAACTTCGGGATAAATCATCATCTCCAAGTGCCTCGGTATTTCTATCCCGAGCTTCTTACTTATGCTATTTACTTTGTGATAGACATCGAGCTTGAAGTCATATATCTTGCTATCACCTAGTTGATCATATTGCTTAGCATAAGTTATTGGTGCACATAGGTGAACCTAGCTAGTTTAGGTTTTGGCTTGATAAATTAAACGTTAGTTTTATTCCGCATTTATTCAAGCCTTAACCGTAATAATTTTAAATCGCCTATTCACCCCCCCCCCTCTAGGCGACATCCGTGTCCTTTCAAATATATCCACAAGGAAACAAGCCGCAAGTATGCTGAATTTTAGCTGAGAAGGAGTTGCCCGTACTGTAGTTGTATCTCCAAGGACAGAACCTGCTTTTCTAGAATACCATTGCCCTTCACCATACAGCCATCCATACTTCTCCTGCAATTAAGATCATCAGGAGTTCAAGATTAGCTATCAAACCATATTAAAATATACTCTATGGCTCTAGCAAAAAGTGCAAACAAAAAGGAGACTTGCATTCAGATGATTCATAATATCTATCAAGTCTTATGTGCAGTATATCTGCAGATCAACAACAGAAATAAAAGGTGCTTTGCCTAAGAATCCAACATCCACAGAAGTTAAGGGTGCTTTGGAAATTTTAGTACAAGATCATGTAATTAGTCCCATTGCACCTATTATACTAATCAAATATTTACTAGCTACTCATAAAAAGGTGCTTTGCCTAAGAACTAAAACTGGTTTGCCAAATAAATTGCAAAGAGGCAAACTGATTAATGCATGTACTAGCTCACAACAATTCAGAAAATATCCCAGGTTTGAAAATAAACATTAAACAATATACTAATGTATTCAAGTGCAAGTTGATGAATGAATGAATAGTGGACATCCATGTGCCAGAACGAGCAAACATGCCAGTAAGCAGCAATGCTTGCTAAACATGTTGTTAAATGATATTTGGCACACATTCAAAACATCTACAGGTCCAGCAAGGCACAAACCTCGAGGATGTTGCCAACGAGGTAGGTCAGCTGCTTGTTGAGCTTGACCTTCTCCTTGCACTCCTTGATCTTGCCAATGAAGTTCTCCGGCTCCTTGATCCTGCCAAGAGAGAACACATGTAATTTTATCCTTAAGGCTGAGATAAGACATAATATTGCATATGAATATTAAGCATTTCAGGACCCATCTATTGTTGGATTTCCATACATGTAATTCAAGCCCCATAGATTCAGAAAGGATGACAACAAGTGTGGGCAGAATGGATTGAACAACATACATGGGTAATTCGGAGCAAGGAAAACACAATGATCACAACAGATAAATTTGATATACACAGGTACTTATGTGAAAGGAACAGTTGGCTCGTACAAACAAAAGGGCACTAGACAAAAAAATTATGCGATTGAGGTGATAAAAAAAGATACGCATCACATAGACATCCATTAAGGAGCATATACAGAGAAACAAAATTCAGTCCATAATAATCTAGATGAGTGTAACATGAATCTAGATGCACAATTACGGATCCTACAACCAACTGTTAGTGCCAAGTGTAAATCCAGGTTGCGTTTACATTCAAAGGTCAGTCATAGAGGCAATTTAATCACAACCTAAGAGCACAAAAATCAGGATCCCTACCAATATTTAGCTCCAACAGAGCGGAACCAGCAAGTTACACCTAGGCAGATGAACCGGACCAACATCAATCGTAAATCGAATAGGAGAAGGAGAGGACAGGAAGGAGAAGCTTTGGCTCACCTCGCTCGAATCGAAGCTGAGGACGCATAGGGGGGTTTTAATTGCCGCAAGGGACGGGTTGAGGTCGCCGGCGCGGCACCTTTCTTCCGGTCGGGCGTGGACTACTCCTGGTCAGCGCATCAGCGGCAACGGCGGACAGATCGTTGCGGGCTTCACCGTTCCGTTTAGTGGATCTGCGGGGAGAAAGAGAGAGTATGAGAGGGAAACCTAGAGAGCGGGGGGAGACGGGAGTGGAGGGACACGCCGGGAGGAGCAACCCGGACAGGTCACGAGGAGAAGCTCTTCCTTCTCCGTGCGTCCACGCCGCCATTTCTGTCCGCGGCGAGCCCCCCTGCCCGCGCCGCTCCCGCCGTCGCACGCCGGGCACCAGGTCGATGTGCAGAGCTCCGCCGCCTCCCCAACCATTGGTCTCCACGAGTGCGCGCACGGCGGCCGGCAGGAGGGGGACGAGGGTGGCGGCGGGGGAGAGATGGGTATGGACGATGGTGGGGGACGAGCTCCGCCTCGGGGTGGAGGGGGTTGGATCTAAGAGAGGAGGTGGGTGGCGGCGGGGAGAAATAAATTAGGGTTAGGGAGAGATGAATGCGCGTGGGTATATAGTTTTCTAAGTGCAAGAATTGGTAACATATAGTTTTTCACAAATAAGTCATTTTTGGCATATAAAATATGAAAAATGATATTGTCTTGGAAAGTTTATCAGAACTCAAGTTTATCATTTTTCCTAGCAACTAGTACACATAAAAGGACTCTGAACCGAAGGATTTCTTTTTTGATGTTTTCTTCATTTTCTTTGACTTTTTTCAAAAACAAGTCAGAATGGAGAGAATAGCTATTCGTTGAAAGAGGTCGATTTTTTCAAAACTATCAACGGTTCTATGAAATAACCACTACTTGTGTATCTTAAAATGATTTTTCTAAAAATTTCAGAGCAAACTATCATGCACTTGTAGATCAAATTGGAATTACTTTCGAAAAATCGGCATAAAGTAATTTAAACGTGCGAAACTAGGTAGCAATTGAGAAAATTCCTCATAATTGTGGATTATCCATCAAATATGGACTACTTTGTGTGAAAATTAGATGGGTTCCATTTTGCACCATATTTTTTGTACTTACTTCACAAAAAAAGTCATTTTTGGCACTTAAAATATGAAAAATGATATTTATAAAAATAATTTGAAAAAACTTAGTTCGGTAACATTGTTTCCCATGCCAAGCTACACATATGTGCCAAATATGGACACATTATCACAAACTATGCCACGGGAATGGTCACATCTTGATCGTTTGGCTTGAAACCTATACATGTTTATAGATGATAGAGCTTTTTCTGAAGAATTGTCTTGGAAAGTTTGTCAGAACTCAAGTTTATCATTTTTCCTAGCAACTAGTACACATAAAAGGACTCCGTGCCGAAGGATTTCTTTTTTGATGTTTTCTTCATTTTCTTTGACTTTTTTCAAAAACAAGTCAGAATGGAGAGAATAGCTATTCGTTGAAAGAGGTCGATTTTTTCAAAACTATCAACGGTTCTGTGAAATAACCACTACTTGTGTATCTTAAAATGATTTTTCTAAAAATTTCAGAGCAAACTATCATGCACTTGTAGATCAAATTGGAATTACATTCGAAAAATCGGCATAAAGTAATTTAAACGTGCGAAACTAGGTAGCAATTGAGAAAATTCCTCATAATTGTGGATTATCCATCAAATATGGACTACTTTGTGTGAAAATTAGATGGGTTCCATTTTGCACCATATTTTTTGTACTTACTTCACAAAAAAAGTCATTTTTGGCACTTAAAATATGAAAAATGATATTTATAAAAATAATTTGAAAAAACTTAGTTCGGTAACATTGTTTCCCATGCCAAGCTACACCTATGTGCCAAATATGGACACATTATCACAAACTATGCCACGGGAATGGTCACATCTTGATCGTTTGGCTTGAAACCTATACATGTTTATAGACGATAGAGCTTTTTGTGAAGAATTGTCTTGAAAAGTTTGTCAGAACTCAAGTTTATCATTTTTCCTATCAACTAGTACACATAAAAGGACTCTGTGCCGAAGGATTTCTTTTTTTGATGTTTTCTTCATTTTCTTTGACTTTTTTCAAAAACAAGTCAGAATGGAGAGAATAGCTATTCGTTGAAAGAGGTCGATTTTTTCAAAACTATCGATGGTTCTGTGAAATAACCACTACTTGTGTATCTTAAAATGATTTTTCTAAAAATTTCAGATCAAACTATCATGCACTTGTAGATCAAATTGGAATTACTTTCGGAAAATCGGCATAAAGTAATTTAAACGTGCGAAACTAGGTAGCAATTGAGAAAATTCCTCATAATTGTGGATTATCCATAAAATATGGACTACTTTGTGTGAAAATTAGATGGGTTCCATTTTGCACCATATTTTTTGTACTTACTTCACAAAAAAAGTCATTTTTGGCACTTAAAATATGAAAAATGATATTTATAAAAATAATTTGAAAAAACTTAGTTCGGTAACATTGTTTCCCATGCCAAGATACACCTATGTGTCAAATATGGACACATTATCACAAACTATGCCACGGGAATGGTCACATCTTGATCGTTTGGCTTGAAACCTATACATGTTTATAGACGATAGAGCTTTTTGTAAAGAATTGTCTTGAAAAGTTTGTCAGAACTCAAGTTTATCATTTTTCCTATCAACTAGTACACATAAAAGGACTCTGTGCCGAAGGATTTCTTTTTTTGATGTTTTCTTCATTTTCTTTGACTTTTTTCAAAAACAAGTCAGAATGGAGAGAATAGCTATTCGTTGAAAGAGGTCGATTTTTTCAAAACTATCGATGGTTCTGTGAAATAACCACTACATGTGTATCTTAAAATGATTTTTCTAAAAATTTCAGAGCAAACTATCATGCACTTGTAGATCAAATTGGAATTACTTTCGGAAAATCGGCATAAAGTAATTTAAACGTGCGAAACTAGGTAGCAATTGAGAAAATTCCTCATAATTGTGGATTATCCATCAAATATGGACTACTTTGTGTGAAAATTAGATGGGTTCCATTTTGCACCATATTTTTTGTACTTACTTCACAAAAAAGTCATTTTTGGCACTTAAAATATGAAAAATGATATTTATAAAAATAATTTGAAAAAACTTAGTTCGGTAACATTGTTTCCCATGCTAAGCTACACCTATGTGCCAAATATGGACACATTATCACAAACTATGCCACGGGAATCCTCATATCTTTATTACAAATAGATAAAGTAAAATGAAAAATATCTTTGCCAAGCATAAATCTTTGCCAAGTGTAAATATGACGTTGCCGAGTGCCCTCGAGTAATACGCTCGGCAAAGAACTAAATTGGATGAAAATATAAAGTTAAAGCTGGGAAAATATTACAAAAATAAATAAATCAAAATTCTTTGCCGAGTGCCCTCGGGTAATACGCTCGGCAAAGAATTAAAAATAGCAAATAAATAAATAAATATCACGGGAAAATTATTAAATTGGCTGTAAAAATTGGCGCGAAAAAAAAAATCAAAATCTTTGCCGAGTGTATTTACATTCAACACTCGGCAAAGAAGACGACCGTTACAGTTCCGTAACAGTCCTGTGATGTAGGACAGTCGTTATAGTTCTTTGCCGAGTGTAATTCTTTGCCGAGTGTTTTTATAATTTTTTGTCGAGCGTACTTCTTCGCCGAGTGTTTTTCTGTTTCTTTGCCGAGCGTAATTCTTTGCCGAGTGCTTTTCTATTTCTTTGTCGAGCATGTTTTTCGTAGACACTCGGCAAAGATCGTCTTTGCCGAGCGCCCGCGAAAAAACTCTCGGCAAAGCCCGTGACACTTGGCAAAGTTCCTTTTTCCCGTATTAATTAATACTATGTTAAATAGCTGATCAATGTATTGATTCTTGGAATTGTATTGGTATGACTGTATGACATGAATTCTGTTGCTATCAAGCTCCCAGCGTTTTCCGTTATCTGAAAAATCGCAACATCTTCTATTAGATGTGCTATTGCATACACGTGCTAATCTGAAAAGGTATTTATTCTAAGAAGGATTATCACTCAAAAGAGAAATAAAAAAAACTGTAATGTTTCATGTAGACATGCTTACCAACTAATATACCTACTATAATTATCTCCATTGAGCTAAGGGTTTGAGATCCACATTATAATTGGAAATAGTAAACACGGTGAGTAGTAACTGTGATATTACACATGTTTCGGACCTGCTAAGGGTTTGTAGTTATACCTACCGTACAAAAAAAAAGGAAAATAGATAAGATATGCATGGACCTGTTAATGAAGTTCCAGGAGCATTTTCCTTGGTTGTAATTATCAGTGTTGAATGGTCTGTAGACTACAATTCTGGCTAGAACACTTGGGTGCAGCCAGTTGCATTCTGTTATATCTGAAACTTCCTTCTACTTTCTATTTCTCATCTTGAAGACACCCATATTAGGGACCCTATTTCAATACAAATATCTGAATATCTTTGCAACAGCCACACCTGCTTTGAACGTGTTGGCATGCTGTAGAAAATGAAGGCGGCTCCCGAAAAAGCAATACCGCCTGGGCATGCGGCCACCCGTCTTATCTCCCACCGTGCATAGTTCCATCTGGACCACGTGTCATGTTATCTGTTTCGCTAGGGCATCCCCAGACTACATCAATTTTGCATCCTGCAGTCCCTCATATTGTTACATAGCACTCCTTGAACTTTTGCTATCTTGTTCTTGGATCCAGCTATTTTGGCTATATCTGGTCACCATGATGCGCACATGCAGGACCATTTGACTATGGATTTGTGCCAAAAATGGATTATCTTTGAATCAAGCCGAATAATATGTACAACGGATTTGGGGAAATCTGGACAATGAAATAATAGTTTCATACAAATCAGAGCCTATATTTCACACAAATTAGCATTTTTCATTTTCCTGTGATTTTGTGGAACGTTCAAGGAAGATATTCCATACAAGATTTTTGTTCAACAAAAAACTAAAAAACTGGGAAGATGGGAAGCTGGCCATGAAAAAAGTTTTGCAAATGAAGGAACAAATCCGAGAAAAAAATCATTGGAACAAATCAGAAACAATTTTGCAAATGAAGGAACAACCTGGAACAATTTTATCTTCTACGCATGTTTCTCCAATGTAATTTTTTTTTGAGGAAACCTGCGTATATTCATAAAGAGAGAAGTACAAGACCCCGTACATACACAGAAATATACAGAGAGGAAACGCATCTCAGCACAACAGCAGAAGAGAAACCAAACCAGAACACTCCACCGCTGAACAACCCACACAGCCCGCCGTCCGTCCGGAACGCCGACCAAGCCACCGAAGAGGACGAAGCCGGGCAACCACCTTGCTAGGAATGGAGAGCGCCACCACTCATGTAGAAGGCCGCAAGAGCTGTCCGCCGCCCAGCGAAGGAACCTGAACCGCAGGCCAAGACGCTTCCGAGCCCAGATCCTTCACCGGCCGCCACCAAGACGGACACACAGCACCGGACCACCTTCCCTGCACCGGACACGAACCCCGCCTGCCAAGGCCGTGGCCACTGCCACGAGAGAGGCAGCCACACCGGCCTGCTCCCAGACGGGATCTCCCGCTCCTGACGTCGGCGTTGGAGCAGGCACCGGCACGGCAGCCACACACACACCAATGAAAACGGATGTTGGCGTCGTGAAGGAGCAGCGGGGCGGATGTCGACGTCGGCGGCGCTCCAAGCTTGAGGACGAACGGATCCGGTCATCCAGCAGTGGCTTGGTTTATGGAGGCCAAGGTTGCCGCTCCGGCCCGCGATCTGGACCAGCCACCGGCACCGTCCGCGATCTGGCTTCATGGACCAGTCACCGGCGCCATCCCCATGTCTTCTTCCTCCCCGGCGGGAAGCACGGGATTGATGTCGGAGTGGGCGAGATTCGTCGTCCGGTGGAGAGAGAAAGAATGGGGGAGGAAGAGAAGCCGAAGCGCAGGCTCAAGGGAGCACCAGCCGAGCCCCTCCTCACCGTCCACCGCGACGATGCCTGAGAAGGAGGCGGCGCACTGGGACGAGGAGGACGCCGCCGTCTCGTCTTCGACATGCGAGAGAAAAGGGGAGAGTAGGTGTGTGTGGATTGAGGTGTACAAGTACACCTTCGACTCTATAGGGGAGGAAAAGTGTACAAAGTGCAGGTTGTAGACGCAAAACTGCAGCTACACACATCCCCAAGGCGACTGATGGCCCTGATAAGACGGGAACGCGCAAGGGCAGGTGGGAAAACCGCGTTGAGGCGGCCCCGTAAGAAACTGGGAACTTCCAAGTATTTTGATATCGATATGGTACCAACTCTTGTATACAGATAGCAGAACAACAATTTCAATGTCAATGGCAACAACAATCTCTGAAGTATACATGTGTGATACAAATTAAAATAAGTCTCACCTGTTTTTGTTTTATGAAACAACTGGAATAGTCAATACATATTATCGGTGCAAGCAGAGTTGTTACGTACATATCACGTGCACTTCCTATGTTTTTATTTTCTGCACGAAACATTTGCTATCTTTCAGAGCACAAGATAACGTGCGACTTGTTACCATTAATTCACCATTGTTCTCTTCCTCAAACAAATCTGTCATGCATATTACACAACTACGAACCTTGTGATGATCTACATAAGCAATGCGAATCCAGGTATTAGAGACTCGTGCAGAAAATCTCATCCGCCTGCAGCCTCAGGGAAACGATACAACCATGTAGGTTGCAAGGAAATAGGGGATTAGGAATCACACAGAGGTATCAGGTAATCCCTGTGTTCCTGCAAGGCTGCAACATATGTATGAACCGGATCTAGTTCAGGAGAATCGATCGGAGCATACCAACGCAATCACCTGAGAGGCCAGCGCCAGCATATCTTCTTCGGGAGTTTGCTTATGAACATAGGAGCTCGGCGAAGAGGGGCCGCTTCGCGCCGATGATGGGGCGGTATGCATCGACATAGATGAGGCCGGCGACGGTCGCTGCAGCGTGGTGACTGGTGCGCGGCCGCGTACTCCTCGGCCTGCATGGCCGCGGCGAGCGCGTCGAGGATGCCCGAGAACAAACTATGTGCTGCTCCTGCGCCGAGATGGAGATGTTGAGCATCGCGGCGGCACCATCATCGGCGGATGCGGACGTGGAGGGGCATGTGAGCTGGGAGCCTGGGACGCTAGGTAGGGCACCGAGCCTGCGTCAGCGAGTGGCGCGCGCACATCCGGGTCGTCCTTGGAGGCGCATTGGAGCTCGGCGACGGCCGCGGCTGTGGCGGACGTGCCCCACATGCGGCCAGCCATGGTGCTTGGCTGCGTAGACGCGCCTGGCTGGAGCTCGCGTGGATGATGCAGCACTACAACAATAACAACACTACACCAACACATAACTTGCAACGGTGATGATATGTGTATCTAGAAAATAATTCTCCCCACGTCCCCCGCAGTATCTCTAATTCTCTATAGCCAATCTAGAAAAGGCGTTCCCATCACCCATCTCTACAGCCCCGTCCTAACTTCTCCCGATCCCCATTCTCTCCACCCTAACCCTAGAAGCAGTGCCTCGCGGCCGGAAGCGCCGCCACAAATCAAGCCCACTCTCTTCCTCTCCGTCTCTCCTCGTCTCGGTCCTCTTGCTGTTGGTGCTCCGCGACCATACGAGGCGGCGACCAGGCATTGAGTAGTAGTGCAGTGGCAAGGAAGTGGGGTGCTCGGCGACCATACCATGCGGCGGTGCGGTGGCAAGGATTAGGGATGCAGCAGCCTGGCCGAGCACAGAGGGCACGGCGGACCAAGGGCTAATGGGCTATCCAGGTGCGCTTCCCTTTCCTTTTCCCTTTCAGATTCATGTCTCATTTGCCCTATTGTTGACCTAGGTAGGGTATAGCACGAAATTTGCGTCTGGAAACAGGGCTTATCCATGGAAATTTTGAATTTTTTTTACTAGACCTACCTTCTTCTTCCCAGACTATGTTGACTAGAACCAACCCAATCACTCTTGTCTCTGATGGTTTAAACACGGACACCAAGTGCTCGAGGAAAAGAAAACGTGGCCACATCATACAACAAAAAAACAGAGGAAGCAAGACACATCGTTTTGTTCGGGCAACGGATTTTTCTCTCTCTTTGGACTGTAACAAATACAACAAATAGTCGAACGTTTTTCTCATCCAAATCACTGTTACTGTGCTGAATTAGTAAAGCTGGTCAGTATAGATGTTTTACATGATGTTTTTTTTTCTAAGTCTGATCTGGCTTGCGAATTTTCTTATCCTTGTCAGCTTCAGCTCCTTATTTATACAAGTTTTTCTTTAGCACTACTTTGAACCGATATTGCTGTAACAGATGTGGCTAATTCACTGAACCTGGCTAAGATGACGATAGCATGTATACGCACACTTGCAGAACACTTGCACCAGGCTGCAAGTCGACCAGCTCACAAACACACCAAGTGTTCACTGTACATGCCATGGTAAAAACTGAATTATTACAAACCAGGTTTAACTAATAAAATGTACTTTTATTTGACGCTTGTAAGATTCGTTCGGATTATCTTGTCAGTTTATTTCATCAAGTCATTATGTTGATGACAGAAAGCAGTTAAGTTATGCAACGAGTACATGACCTTAATTAAAATAACCACAACACATATCATGATGTCTCACCTGCCTGTATGATCAAGTGTGTAACAGACCAAATTTGCTAAGCTGGAATATAATTAGTTCCACACTGTTTCAGGTGGGTTATGTTCCGGAGCTTAATACACATACTCAACTTCATGAGCCATAAGGTTTAGTTGCTCTTGCAGAGAAGATGAACTTTATCTAATGCCAACATAGGAGTATCCTTTCTGTTGGTGGAACATAAGCACGAATATGTGAGGGTAGTTCTCCTATTCTACATCTTCAAATTTATCCATGGCAGGCTGATTATCTTGGTGTGTTGCCCTTGTTCTTATTTATTCTTACTGCTCTCTTTGTTCAGAAAATACACACCGAGAAGCAAATGCAAACTATTGTCATGAAGTTACCTGGGAACAAACTACTGAAATGAAGTTAATTAAGTGATGCAGGTGCAGTTAATTGGATGGAGCTAATGGTTGTGTCTCCTGCTGATTAACTGGGAACAAACTACTGGCAAGAAAAAAGGCAAACAAAGGGAGTAGTGGAACTCCATTTATATCTGGGATGGATTTGTGGCCATTGAAAACTACTCTTTACCTAGAGGTAAATGCAAGCCAATTGCTCATCCTTCGTGATATTATGGCTAACCATTGTGCCGATCTAGTTAATTAAAGAGTTTTGATTGTTGTTAAATGGATTGTTCATGTCTTCATCATGGTTACTTCTTTTTTTCGTGTTTCCCTTTGAATTTTGATTTGTGTTGTTATGGCTTGACATAGGTGCCACTTCTGTTTCAAATGCATAGGATAGCCCGTACTATCCAGCATGATGACCTAGCTTTGACACGCTACTGAGTTGTTCAAAGAAATTCCAACTGGCATGCAGATGTGAATTTAAAGGTATTGTCATATGCATTTTGCTTTCAGTTTCCAATATACTTTACTCTATATGTACATCCAGCTTGAAATGCCCACGAATACGGTTTTACTATTGATTAAATTTTGGTCTCTGTTCAATTTATCTAGGAAAGAAACATGTAGACCATTTCTTGGCACGGTGAAGACGTCACCTGTTTCAGAAATATGTCTTGACATTTTCTCATGGTGAGTAGTAGAGCAAGTACGAGTAGAATTCACCACACGCTTCCTACTCTTTTTGCCACATCGGTTTTGAAACTGGAACTTTGTTTTGCAGGCCCAAAAGATCTGCAAGGACTGCTATATTCGGATATCAAGATATCAGCTTGTAGATTAGATGGCAGAACATTAGATAAAATAAATATAGGATTAGTTAGAGTTACATGTTTCGAAGCAGGGTTGTAAGCTATGTACTTGATAATTTTCATGTATGTGACAGTGTTTCCAGTAATCAATATTTAATTTTCTTTCATAAAATGCATTCAGATTGTCGTATTTATGTGTTATCATACGTATCTCATAAAGTAAATATTCTCTTACCGAGCAAAAATTGCTACCATCTTTCAAGTGACGAAGCCACAAATTCTAGGAAATAATATTTAAATTGAAAGAGAACTATTCAATCCATGCACGTATCTACCAACGAATGTAATTGTTGTTTTATATCTGTTGTAACTTTACAACGCTTTACTCATTGCTTACCAACGCATGTATATCCGTTGCCTTATATCTTTGCAACGCCCAAAAACGCAACGCATACTAAATCCGTTGGTAAAAGAGCTAGCAACGCCTATATGGACAATTAGATACAGATGAGTGCGTTGCTGTAGGGAGGGTTGTGTTGTAGTGCAGCTGCTTGGTAAAGGAGGAATCGATTCCCTGCCATGCTAGTGTTTCGCCTTAAGAGTTCACGCCTTTGATTGATCGTGAATTAGTGCTGATTGATTATGCAATTAATTGAGCGTGTAATTACGGCGAGCAACGTAGCGAGCGAGAGACAGAAAGTTGGACGAAACGGAGGAGCGAAAACGTGAAACATTCTTTTTAGATAGGAGAGATATTTTGGTCACTAGCTACTTGTCGATTATTTTTGTAGTATAATGCTACGCACGTCAATAACTAAACTTTTCATCTTTGATTTTTCTTTATTATGTCAAATGGCAGTTCAATATTGTTTGAACATAGGTGGACCAGCTATCCTCTAACGACTACATGTGATGGGACGGCCCCGGTGACATTGTCTTTTTTATTTTCCTGAACCTTAGCATGAGAATATGTGTAGCGCTCTGACCCCAGAGCTATACAGTGAAACGTTATGCAACCGGTCATGCTACACAATCAAGGGTTACTGGGATTACCAATCCCAGGCCAAAACACATTGGCAGGCGTGCTCGGAATACATCATCGGCACACAACACCTCGATCATGCCATAAGCTCAGACATCGCTTTCACGTATAACAAAGAGACCAAGACTGCGGAACAACTGCCACATCACAGACTTTACGACACAAAGATATCATAGTTCAACTCATATGATTGAGAAAGATAGCAAATGACACATCAGAGGTCACTGACCCATCATTACAACAAGCGGAAGCGAATTAAAGTTGTCTAAACAACAAGATCCAAATTATGGCCTGATAGGCCTACAGATAAACATCCCGTGCCAGCCTGTTCCATGACGTCCCAAGCTGCCATCCGGGAACCCCATACTACTCGTCGAAGTCAACATAGAACCCACCTTCCAGTTCGGTAGCGTCCTCCTCTGAAACAAACAATAATCAACAAAGCAAGGCTGAGTACGACGTACTCGCAAGAATTAGTAGGGCGATATAGGCCCGATGCTGACGGAGGCTTCAAAGCTATATAAGTGGTTGTTTTGCATAAAGCTAGTTTTTCCTTCCGAAGACTAGGACTCATGGCATCGTCTAATCAGAAGATTTTCATAAGGGGGTAAGATAGTAAACTTTGTCTCTTCGGTTCACGGGGAACCTACTGTAATCAGCAACTCCAAATATCTCCACCAAGGCACTCCCTCGAACCTCCCTCGAGGAAATGAACCTTTTAGCACACGTTGATTATGCAACCTCTAGCTGCCATTTGATTAAAGATCAGGTTCAGGTTTTCTATGAGCTAATCCGCCTTTCCCAAGATTTTGTCCATAACCGTGGACACGGCTTTTCGAAAAGATTAAACCCTGCAGGGGTGTACTAATTTACCCAACGGTACCGTCCGACCCCTTGCCTGTACAATTAGCTCTCTTCCGGGGAAAGCCGGCAGGGCGGGCGCGGTTAAACCTTTACAAAGCGTGAGACTATCCAAGGGTCATCGTGACGACAGGACAAGTTCAGCGCCTATTTCAACACCCTGCCCCATCGCCACTCCTATCATCACCATCATCATCATCATCTTTTCATCACCAGCCACACACTCGCAAATGGAAAGCGCAAACTAGAGGACCCTTGGATACGCCCGCACTAATTATTCGGTTAGTAAGGGGCCCATACCCCCACCGATGGTAGCACGCTCGGTTCTTGGTTCTAGCTAAAAGCACTCTCAGCCTAGGCGGCAAGAATGAGACAAAACACCAACGACCTTGTTGGCAACTCATCCCAGCCTTCTTAGCAATTTATTATCAACACAAGTCTCCACCACTGTCCGAACATTCCATTCACTTCACAATTATGGAAATAATCAACGACAACTTAAGCATTCGACTGAGCATGGCTAAGCATATCTAAGCATAACATACAACAGATATGATTGATATCCGGCCAACACATCGACCTATGGTTCATAGGTGTGGAAACAGGTAATGGTTCAGGGAGCATGCAATGATAGGATACTCTATATACTGACCAAAACTTGTTGCTAGAAACGAATGCAATATTATGGTGGATAAAATACTTGGGTAATATGAGATATGCCAAGAAGGTTAGGTTAGCTCTTGCCTTGTTGGTAGTACTGGTCGCGCTGGTTGTCAAGGTATTGTGGTGGAACCTCGACTCCCGAATCTACCGAAACACAAACAATACAGGAAAGGAAATAAATAACACGAATACAAGGTGCAATGCACAATCATGATGAGATGGTCAAATTATGCATTGAAATCATATTGGGCATGTCCCACAAGTTAAATGGAACCCCTAAATTAAATATCACAATTAACGGGTTAAGACTCCATCTTTAACTTAGTGATTTGCGTTATTTACCGAAATGTCCAGTACTGAAATATGGGTCCTAAATGCATGAAAATGACATTAGTAGATAGGTATTAACCCACTGATCATTTCGGTACTTCGTTTGCATTTTTCCGACTAACGGTGAAGAAACGGTGATTTAAACGGTTATGCAATTTAACTCATTTTAACCAATTCGAAATTAACATCAAAGGAAAATTTGTTTGCATGCTGTGATATTAACATAGGTAGATAGCATTTGCTTTGCTGGTCATTTTGGTATATCATTTGCAATTTTTGAATTAATATTCACCAAGTTATGATATTCCCAATAATTGATTTAAATCTGCCATTTTCTTGAATTTTAATAAACAGCACCAAAGTTAATTCTCAAACTCTCTCAAATGACATAAAGTGGTAGTCCATTGTTCACTGATCATTTTGAGATATTGAACACAATTTTTGAGTGGGTAGAACTCAAGTTATGGAATTAACAAAACCAACATTATTTCTGCCATTTTAGTATTCAGCAATTAAAGGCAATTTATTTTGACAAATTAAATTAACCATGGTACTAACAGATAGACATTTTATTGCTGAGCATTTTGACATATTATTTGCAATTTTTGGACAAGTGGTTCAAAAGTTATGCCATTTCAAAGTTCATATTAATTTCTGCCAATTATTTGAATTTCCAGAAAATGGGCCGAATTCCTTTTGCACCGAGGCTGGGCTAGCCCGTGAGACGGACATGTGGGGCAGCAGCCACGCTGGCACGCCACGTCGGCCAGCGGCCCACTGGCAGGTTTGACCGGCGCGGGGAGGCCAAGACCAGCGCGAGCGCGCGGTGGCCGGCGGCAAGCCGCGGACGGATCCTCGAATGCATGCGATTCAGACCTAGCGGAGGCTATGGGTGTGATCTACGCGTGGAGGCGACCTAGGTGGCGGCGGGGTGTGACCAAAAGGTCACCGGAGAAGCGCCGGCGGCGAGCTACGGCGGCTGCTCTATCTCGGCCTAAATGGATCCGGCGAGCCAGAGGGGGAAAAGCGAGGGGAAGATGTCCGGGAGGACCGTGAGCTCACCCTGAGCTCGCGTGTGTGCTCGTCGGTGAAGAGGGAGGGCTGCAACGGCGGCGATTGAGCTCGGCGACCGTCGGTCGGAGGCGGAGGAGACGGAGATGCACGCGTCGATCTCGGGCTCCCGAGCTCGATTGCCTGGAGGAGGAGGAAGAAGAGGACGAGGCGGTTCTCCTGGTGCAGTTCGATCTGCTCCTGGCGGTCTCCAACGTCGGCGGCGAGCGGCGGCGCACAGCTAGGGTTCGGGCATGGCGCGGTTCGGTTCTAGGGTTGCTGCACGGGGGGAAAAAGAGGGGGGAGGAGGAGCACGCGGTCGTGGGAGATGCTCTTAAGCTCCAGGGGGCCAGGGGAGAGAGGGGGCCGCGACAGTGGCGACGAGGTCCGTCGGCAACGGTGGCGGCCGAGGACGCAGTCGCTACAGCGTGAAGAAGACGGCGATTTTGCAAAAACCCCCCCCCGCCTGTCTTTTTCTTTTCTATTTTTATTTCTTTAATTGAAACAGCAGTCTTTCCTATTTAATTGAGGCCCTTAATTAATTTTAAAAATTCTGCAAAAATTCACAGAGCCAACATATGTTATTTAGAACCTGTGGTAAAATTTGCAGCCCATTTGGAAAATATTTCATGTGGTAACATTTCAGGAATTGCTCTCTTGTATTTTAGGGTTTTAGCCAAATATTTGAATTTGCTATAGCATAAATTTTTGGCAACAATTATTTTTGTTGTTGTAAGAACTTCCTGGACAAATATGTTTAGTTGATTTGAAATTTTGTTCACCATTCACAACACCACCTTGGAGTTGTTAAGTGTTGCCTCTTATTATTTTATGTCCTTATTATTTCATGTGAAGCAATTGGAATAATATGCCATGATGCAATTGAGATGCAAAAAGTGAAAATGTTACTCATATTTTCTGGTACCAAAAGTGGGGCTGTTACAACATGGCCAGTGACGTTGTGAATTTAAAGATTAAGACTTGGTACCAAGCGGTCCTTATTTAGTCCTATATATATGTACCAGTGGCGAGTTGTCGATATTTTTTATTACAATTGTTGCTTGCAGAAGGTGGTGAAAGACTGGGACAACTCTAACTTGTCCTATTTTATTTTCCTTATTGAAAATAGACAAGGCAAAATAAACCTATTTATATATTATGGTATTCTCCTTATGTAAAAGATATTTCACGTTATCATGTACTCCCTCCGTTCCTAAGTAATTGTACTTCAAGTTTTATTGAAGTCAAACTAGTTTGAGTTTGGCCATGTTTACATAAAATGTATATATTAACATCTAGAACACCGAATTAGTTTTATTAGATTTATCATACAATATATTAATGCGGATTTCCTGCCTACGGTGCTAGCTACGCATGCCTTTAGATCCGTCCGATGTAGTTCTGTGATCCATGATGTAACGTGTTGTCGTTCACGTCCGTTAGCAAAACTTGTCTACAAGATGGGACCCACATACTACACCACAAGCTAATGGATTGCACCACAATATATGTAGACAAACTTGTCCATAAAGAGGGACCCACATGTTAGAGCTACCAACACACATTCTTGTCACTGAAATTAGTTTTCTATTGCTATGCGTACTAGATAGTATTATTTTTGGCTTGTGGACAACCTCCACTATGTATATGGATAGCTCTTAAGGTGTATTTTTTGCTTATGGATAGCCTTATTTCCAACATAGTGGATGCCCTTAGCCGTTGTCGTTTGTTTTCACAGAAAGATAACCACCCGGTCCCCCACTTGACCCTCTCCCCGAGCATCCTTCCCGTGAAACCGCCGGTGGTAGTCCCTCCCCTCCCACTCCAGCTGGGCGGCGACTGAGGTGATGACCTCGGTCAACCTCCCCGGCGGCGACGCGGGATAACCTAGCGGCTAGAATGGAGGTCTCTCTCATATCAATTTGTAAGCATTAGAGCAACTTCGGGCAAGCATTTTTGCAAGCAGAGCATAAACAAAACCAACCAAAGATTTAACACAAGAATTACGACGGAACCTAGAAGCAGCAAGAGTCAAAGGAGCACACCAGCATTATCACGGGCGCCACAGGAGGAGGACGGTATCCAGGAGCAGCAGGCCAGGCGCCAGAGGACTCCGTCGTCCATGTACAGAGGCTACACTCCCCCAATCCATTAACTCAGGCACCGGTGCTTTGTACAACAAATGTGGGAACACTTCTTTGCAAATTTGGAAAGAACACTCAGTACATTACCATTTGGGGAATCGACAAGAATATCAACAATTAAATCCACGGACCAGATCAACACATAGTGTTCAAGAACAAATCTGGGAAAACTTTTTTGCAAGTTCATCCGACGTCCACCGAAAATACATGTTCATGAACAAATCTGGAATTCAATCTGGAACAAAAGAATAGCTAGATCTAGAAAAAATTGTCACAACGAAATGAAAAAAAAAAACAGAAGAGGGTGAGCGCATCCCCGGCACCCCGGTCGCCGCCGCCCGCCCCCCTGACCAGTTACGCCGGATCCCCTCGATCTGCTGGCTAGCCGGGTGGGTAGCCCAATGGCTGGACTTGGGTGCACAGCTAGCCGGGTGGGTAGCCCACTATTTCTGTACCATATATTTTCATACTATATAGATTGAACATCATAGATATTGACTTTTTGTGTTACATCCGGTCAAACTTAGAGAAGTGTGATTTATTATAAAACTAGAACATCAATTATTCTGAATCAAAGAGAGTACTAAAACTTTTCTCTATTATAGGACTAGAACATAAAATAATGCTCACCTCGTTTAACGTCTTTGGACTTCAACCCTCCGCGTACTCCTAAGAGCATCTCTAGTGGAACGTGAAAATTTGGGCGTGGAAATGATCATATAGATGACCGTGTAAAAAGATTCTCTTTTAAACATTCACAGTTTTTCAGTGGAGCGTGGAAATACAGTACGTCTATATTCTCTTTTATATTTTAATAGTTTTTCAGTGGAGTAGAAACAATATAGCTAGACAAGCAAGCAGCAGCGGTAGCAGCGAGACAAGCAAGCAGCACCAGCGAGGCAAGCAGCATCAGCGGTAGCAGCGAGTCGACCAGCAGCGGAAGGAGCAGCAAGGAGAGGCAAGCAGCAGAAGCGACAGCAGGCGCGCGGCCGCATGAAGCCACCCCGGCCGAGCGCGCAACGCGGCCGCACGGAGCCCCCCGGCAAGCGCGCAACACGGCCGCATGGAGGCCCCCGCGAGCGCCGCCCGTGGCCGCACGAAGCCCAGCGACGCCCCCCGCTCCCGTCGGTCAAGATCCGGCGGTCGGTCGCAACGTGGCCGCACGGAGCCCCCGGCAAGCACGCGACACGGCCGCATGGAGGCCGCCGCGAGCGCCGCCCATGGCCGCACGGAGCCCCCGCTCCCGTCGGTCAAGATCCTCCGGTCGGTCAAGATCTGCCGCTCCTCTCACCTCATTCCAATCAGAAAAATCGGAAAATAAGCTTACCTTGGACCAGCAAGGGGGCGCGCGACGGCGGCGTCCGGGACGGGAGTTTCTTCTCCACCAGTTCCGATCGGGGGCGGGGACGGACCAGTTGCTCCTTTCTGGGTTTGGAGGCTGTGGCTGGAGTGTCGACGGGTTGCGGATGGAGCGCCGATATGGAGGCTGTGGAAAATTTACACAGGCATATCCACAGACCGCTGGACGGCGTTTTACCCCTCCGGTTGTCTAAATTTAGCTTCCACAGCCTTTTCCACAGGCCACTAGAGATGCTCTAACATGGTAGTAGCAAGGTAAACCGAACGTTGAGCTGTTTCATGAGCTTTTTGTAGGTTGAGCCTGAAAATATTTCTATACGAAGTTTGTCAAGTCCTTTGAGTTCACACTAGGGGAGTTGGCAAGTTGGTGTAGTAAATTTTCCCTGCGTCCTTGACATATTATTACTGCAGCCAATGCTAGGAGTGGGCGAGGTTGTAGGACTTTCCACGGACCATCGATCGATCTAAGATCGAGTACACTTTGCTGTTAGGGCATCTCCAGCGGGCCGATCCAAACCGGCGCCGTATCCTGTCCAAAACTATCCGCATGGGTCGGCCTGCGGACAGAATATGGGTCGCGGTCCGGTCTGTCTGGCCGGGGAGCCCAGCGGCGTGACCCATCCTGTCCACGCTGGGCCTGGCAAAAAATGAAACAAATCGTAAAATCAAACAAAATTCAAAAGACGCGCTGAAATTTAAGAATATTTTTATTGATTTGGAGGTAATTTACATAAGAAGTAACAAAAAGATAAAACAGTAGCCCTAGGTACTGGTCTTGACCTGGGCCGTTGCCACGACGCCTCCGCGTCCATCTCGTCGTCGGAGACGAGGTCGATCCAGGCCGGCGCTTGCCAGAGGTGCGCCGGCGGTAGCTGAGTCTGAGGCGCTGGCGCCGGCGGGTCGATGACCTGCCCCAACTGGGCAAGTGGCTATGGCGCTGGCGGCTCCACCCCGTACAGGTGGAGATCGCGCAGCTCCAGCCCTTCCGGCCAGTTGGGCGCGATCGAGGGCACCCAGGCCGGCAGAGGCGGTGCCGGCGGGAGATTGGCGGCATGCGCCACCTGCATGCCGGTCACCTCAATCGCTTGGTCGAGCCCGTCCCTAAGGGCGTCCTCGTCGCGGACTGATGCCGCGATCGCCCTGTTCGTCTAGGCGTCCTCGTCGTAGCCGTCCTGGACGAAGTGCTGGTACTCGGGCGAGAGCTGGCCGCAGAAGGTGCCCACATTGTCCTCCTCCTCCTCCTCCTCGACAACGGCCTCCACGTCGTCGCCCCCGTCATGCTCCTCGTTCGACGCGAAGTGGGTGGAGACGCCCTGGTAGAACTCCCAGGGCTGGATGGTGTCCCGCCGCGTCCAAGTGCGCCGCGCTCTGTGCTCCCAGGCTAGGAAGTTGGCCCAGAACATCCTGTTCTGGTAGCCGCGCTCGTAGCACTGGGATGGTGGCAGGGCATTGATGCGGTGGCGCATCTCCTCGTCGAACTCGGGGGTGCCGAGCCTTGGTGCCGGCGGCACCGGCACCCTCTCCATGTTGAGGTGCTAGCCGGGTGGGAGGGACGCATCACGGTGGGTGATGCGGTCCCCCTCCCGCGAGCGCCGCTTGCACTCGGGGATGCGGAAGTACCGCTGGTCCCGTTGAGCGGGCGTCGGCTGCTGGACCTGCTGTGCCTGCAGCACTGCATACGCCTCCGGCCTTGGCGGCGGTGGGAGGCCGTTAGGAAGACGCGGCTGAGCGGCGAAGACCGTCTTCCCCCGCGACGGCGCGTCCCGAGCCACTGGCCTCGTGGTCATTTACCGTCTTCTTCCAAAAATGCGGCATCTTCATTTGGGGTGGGGGTTGCTGGGCGACCGGGGAGCAGTTCGGCCTGGATTTGGCAATGGCGATGCACGTGGAGGTGGGCGAAGGACGGGCGCAGGGCCGGATTAAGTAGCCCTGGCCGTCAATGCACGCGCAGGACCTAGCGCCTTCGCCTTCAATGCCGGCGCAGGAACTCAGGTGCCGGTGCGTCAGTCAGCGCCGGCATTGAAGGCGAAGGTGCTGGCCGCCCACCGCCGTTCAGACTGCTGCGAGCACGCGGCAGTCGCTGACCGGTGCCCCGCGCTGACAGGGGGTCCGCCCCGATGCATCGGCCACCCAAATTTTGTGCGCAGATGGGTCGGGCCGGACGTGTCGGTCCTGATGCGGTGCACCGTTGGACAGGCGCGACAGCTGCGCCTGTCCGCGCGGACACATTCGGACGTGATTGGATCCGACGCGTCGCCCCGCTGGAGATGCCTTATGGCGTGTACTCCATCCCTACTAAAATAAAATAAGTGTCATAGCGGCGACCATGGATCTTAGAGCATCTCCAACAGACGCCCAACGCGCCGGCGCGCTAAATTTTTTTTGCAGCGCCAGAATTGCGATTTCTCGCGCGCGACGCCTGTTTTGCTTTAGCAGACGCGCTATATTCCAGCGCTTGCGCGCTAAAACTTTTTGCTCCAGCAGCTGCGCTAAAAATTCCAGCGCGCGCGCAGCACAGACAACGTTTGCATTTTTGAACGAACAGACATACGAACAAACCGAATCAAAGTCTCGATTAAACTGACTACATTACTAAAACAGACTAGACATCGAAGTCGGAGTCCGAGCTCTCCGACGTATCGGAGATCTCGGACCACAAATGCTCCCACCTAGGGTCTTCCTCGTCCCAGGTGCAGTTGGGGTTGTCCATCTGCCTCTCCGCCTCGGCCTTGCGCCGGCGCCGCTCGGTCCGGAGCTCCCGCCGCTCGAACCTCCTCTCCGCCCGCTCGACGGCGTACGTAGCCAAGAGGTCCGCCTCGGCGGCGGCTTCTTGCGGATGGGTCCGGCGATACTCCGCCACCATCTGCGCGTCCCTCTCCGCGATGAGAAGGCGGCTCTGGAGCTCGCGGTGGGCGGTCCGCTCGTCGGCGGTGACGAGGCGCGGCGGAGGCGCCCGATCCGCCGCCTGCCGGGCGGTGGTGACGTCCGTGAAGTTCATCTGGCGCCGGCTCCGGCCGAGGCGCCATGCTGCCGCGTCGTACGCGCGGGCCGCCGCGTGCGCCGTCTCGAACGTCCCGAGGGAGATCCGCTCGTCGCCGGAGCGGATCTCTGCGTAGAACGTACCGTTGGGCCGCGCGCGCACGCCGCGGTAGCCGGACTGGCTCCTGCCAAAGCGCACTCAATGGCTCGGGCCGGCGCACCAACACACGCTGCACACCACCGGAGGAATGGGCAAAGTTGTCGGGCCGAAGCTCACCGTCGAGCTTGAGCTGGCGCACCAACAGACGCTGCACACCGTCGAGACATGCGCTAGACCATCGTAGAAGTCGCCGGCAGGAGTCATCACCGCCATTGTCTGAGCACTGCCACTGCAAAATAGGACCCAACAAAGAAACGCGAGGGTGCAGAGCAACAAACAAGCTTTGCCGGAGAAAGCACGCCGTAGAGTCCACGCCAACCGAAGAAGCGCCAACCTCCGCCACGCCACCTCCAGGGAGACACACACCGTGAACTCCAAGGCGGCGTCTTCAAGAAGAGCACGACGACAGAACGCCGCCACCGCCCGATCCGAGGATCTTGGTTTTCACCTGGAGCACGTAGGAGAACCGAGAGAACCGAGAGAAGCCTTTGCGACGCCTTCAAGAAGGGGACGGCGTCCGTGGACGTCGCCGCCGCAGCCCGGGAAGACCCGAGGCGAGAGTTTCCTCTCGTCATAGTCTCACCGCCTCCCGCACAGGGCCTGGAATGCCGCCAACACGGCAACCGCACCACTGCCACGGAACGCCGCCATGCCGCCCACACGGCCATGGCCACCGGCCAGCACCTGAACCACGGGCTCGCCCGCCGACCAACGTGGCCCCGGCGCCCAAAGAGCCACCCAAACTCGCCTCCAAAGGAAAACGAGTCGTCGATGCGCAGCCGGCCAACCCTGCTGCCGCACCGGCGCACCCCCACCCGTGGCACCGACCGAGGAAGAGGAATCCCTCCCCTACCTCGTCGCCCGACAGGAAACGCCGGAGGGTACGCAGAGGGCCACCGTCGTGGAGTTTGGCTAAATCAAGTGGAGACGACATTGGGTCGACCTGAGCCTTGCAGCAATGGAAGGAGATGGGATGGAGCGAGGTACTGGGCTGAAGGAGAAGGGAGCGGCCGGCGGCGGCGGCGAGGAGGAGCGAGTGGACGGAGGCGGTGGTTTGGGGAAAACCTAGTCGCCTACGCGAGACGACGCGGGGGCAGTTTCGGTCCGTCCACAGAAACTTTCTTTCAATGCGGTCTTGGCTCTGTCTCCATCTGGCCATGTGGGATTCTCGATCCATGAAGTATGAAGGGCGCAACCAGCTGTGATGCCCGACGGCACGTCGATGGGCATATATCGCAGCTTCTTCACAATCACGTCGTCAAGCAGGTGTGCTCAGCAGCTGCAGCCACTGCGACCAGCCGACAAGCTAGGGTGGAACAGAAAACGAACACGGCCCGATCTCTTGTTCACCCTGCGTCTCCTCGATCGGAAGCGCCGGTTGCAACAAGGAGAGCAGAATGCCAGATAATCGATGTGAAAAGATGCGCGCACATGGCTGTCAAGCCGAGGAAGAAGTACATCCAAGGCTTAAATCCAAAGGGAGCTGTACGCTTACACATTTAAGGTCTGTTCGAAACGAAGGACGCTCAAATCGTTTCCTATGAACTTTTTCCTATGAACGGAGGAAACAACACTCCCCAAGTCCCCATTTCCTAAGAAAGGGGCCTTAATTTTTCTACTACGTTTCTTCCACCCGAATTTTTACAAAGATAAGATTCTCTCGCCATGGCTGTTGGCCAATTAAAATCGGGCTTTCTATTCCGGTGCCCCTGTTTCCGTTAGTTTTATCCACGGTCTGAAACTTTGCTCGCTTATGTGTGAAACTCTCAGAAATACTCAAATGGGACGTTGCCGACGGGTCAAAGGCCAAGGCTTAATTAGAGCTCTCAAGTGACTTAGTTTTGGCAAGTGGCGTAGGAGAAGAAAAGGTTACTCCCAACTTGATGGAATATTACGACCAAGTCAGTGTCGTCCAGGTGACATTAGCTACACATATCTGTACATAGAGTCTTAATATATGCAATTATGCATCTGGCCATGTGGGCTTCTCGATCCACATTATGCATGCAGTATGAAGAGCATGACCAGCTATTCGGCGTCCTGTGCAAGTTGCCCAACCTGAAGAGCATCTGGATGCAGCGGCACTGCTATGACGGCAGGGAGTTGCTTGCACGCACTACCCACAACTTCCCGGCGCTCAAGGATCTCAGATCGAGGGACCTGCGAAGAAGAAATGCCCAAAGTGTACCGGTTCGAGCAAAGATCCTTGACAAAGCTTGAGAAATTTGAACTGAATTTCGATAAATCGAGCGAGAAGAGCATTGTCGGCATCAAGTACCTGACGGCCCCCAAAGAGGTGCAGCTCAGTGGTAAGAGAGAGAGCCCTGAACGTAAGAGAAAAAGGAGAAAATTACAAAAAACCACCACAATTGGGGCTAGGGTTTCAGAAAACCACCACAATTCGCTAGGATTTCAGAAAACCACCGGTCTTGCGTTAATTAATTTCAAATAGCCACCACTTCTTCGCTAACCGGGTTTGACGTTCAGTTAAGCACGAAACTGACGAATGGGTCCCATTGTCAGGCTGACGTGCCATCCCGGGACAGTCATGAGTTAACGGCCGTTAACTCAGCACGTTAAATGTGTTGACTCAAAATATTTTAAAAAGAAATAAAAGCTGACAGGTGGGTCCCACCTAAAATAAGACTTGTCTTCTCCCTCTAGACTGGCCTTGTCCTCCCCATTGCCGCCGGCCGGCGACATAGGCGAGCTCGTCTCCAACCACCGTGTGTCGATTAGGGAGCACCTCTGGCTCCGCTCGATCCCCTCTTCATCCTCACCAAGTCAAGCTTGTTGGGGCGCCTGGAATTGAGCTAATGGAGCTCGTCTTCTCGAGCTCCGTTCACCGCTCACTGCCGACCACGCCCTCGTCGTCACCGACCGTCCCGGACTATGCCTCCATGTCCAGAACCTCCGCATAGACGTCTGCTTCCTCCTCCTAGACCCGCACGTGCTGGAACGTCGGCAATCGCTGGATCGAGTCGTCACCTTCAGCTCCGGCCGCTTCCGTCCCCGCTCTATTTCTTCGTCGTCCGTCGTCCTAGCCCTCACCGAGCATAGCATCGGCTCAAGGGTGAGCTTCTAGTCCGAAAGGACATCTCCTTGCGCTCCTCCGTGCTCCCCCGCATGCGCTCGCCGGCTGCGACGCGTCGCCGCGTTGGTTGGCTGGAGGTCGGCGGCAACATAGGAGAGCTCATCGCCGCGCTCGCGAAACCCGTGCGCTAGTCGGCCGCGTCGTTGTCGCCGCGCTGGCTGGTTGCCGTGCAACCTCCTCCAGGCGAGCACGAGCTGCTCCGGCGCCGCGCCGAGGCGTGCTTGAACCTCAAGTCGGCCTCCCGGCCGAGGCCGGTCTGGTCCGCCAAGCGCGAGCCAGAGGTGTTTCTTCTCTCTCTCCGAGATGCTAGCTGCTCCTCTGGGCGAGCACGAGCTGCTGCTGCTCCGGCGCCGCGCCGCCGCGCCGAGGCACGCTTCAAGCCGGCCTCCCGAGTCCCGGCCAAGGCCAGCCTGGTCCGCCAAGCGCGAGAGTGAGCACGAGCTGCTACCTCTCTCTCTGCGAGCTGCTACTCCTCCGGGCGAGCACGAGCTGCTGCTGCTCCGGCGTCGCGGCGGCGAGCTGCTACTCCTCCGTTAACGGCACACTGTCTTAAGTTGCCACGTGGACCTGACAGTGGGCCATGTCTGTCAGTTTCGTGCTTAACTGGACGTCAAACCCGGTTAGCGAAGAAGTGGTGGCTATTTGAAATTAATTAACGCAAGACCGGTGGTTTTCTGAAATCCTAGCGAATTGTGGTGGTTGTCTGA
>QRDG01000107.1:0-22697 GCA_012064385.1 Puccinellia tenuiflora | reverse complement strand
TTAAATTGCCTCTTGGTCTCCTTGATCATATTGAAAGATCAGCCAGAGGTTTTCTCTGGAGGGGCAAGGATATTCATAAAAGAGGGAACTGCATGGTCAAATGGGAAAAGGTATGCTTACATAAGAAATCAGGTGGGCTTGGTGTGCTCGGTCTCAGATCTCAAAATAGTGCGCTGCTTATGAAACACCTCCACAAATTCATGAACAAAGTGGACATTCCTTGGGTTAAGATAATTTAGCCAATAAATTACCCAAGCTAGCCCACCTTGTGGTTCCTTATGGTGGAAGGACATCATGTCACTCTGGGACTCTTTTATGGGTTTAACTTCCTGCATACCAGGTAATGGCAGCTCTGTGAGATTCTGGAAGGATTATTGGAGACAAAGTGTGCCTGAAATGGAATTTCCCCATCTATTTTCCTTCGCCAAGCAGCAGGATATTTCACTGGAGCATATGCTGCAGATAAATGATTCTAACTTGCTCAGCCATTTCCACCCTCCATTATCCATGATTGCTTATCAGGAAAGTGAATCCTTATCTGCTCTTCTTGATAGTTATGGCAATCAGTTGGACAATGATAGATGGATGCTAAGGAACAATGTTAGATTCGCAGTGAAGAAAGTTTACTCGGCTCTCAATCCTATGACCAATGCGCCTGGACCTTTTTCCTGGATTTGGAAATCATGTGCTCAACTTAAACATAAGTTCTTCTCCTGGTTATTGCTCCAGGGCAGACTAAACACTAAAGATATTTTGACCAGGAAAACATTTCTTTTAGAGGACAGATCATGTGTTTTATGCACAGACACACCCAACGAAACAATGCAACACCTATTCTTCGATTGTGATTTTAGCCAAGTATTCTGGTGGAACCTCAATCAGGAGTGGAATTATGACTTGGAAATGCTGCTGGATGGAAAAATGAGATCTAACCACATTTGTTCAAGGAATATCTTATTGTTGGCTGCTGGAGTCTTTGGAACCATAGGAATAAAATCATCTTTGAGGGTGATCATCTCGATTTAGACTGGTACATTTCCATGTTCAAGGAGAACTTCTCCTTGATTATTCATAGAGCTAAGCCATCCCTTAAGAATGGAATGCAATAGTGGTTAGATGCCATGTAATTTTTGGACTTTAGACACTTTGGACACTTAGGGGAGTTTTTCTCCTGACACTTTGTAAATATGTTTATATAAAATTATAAAAATGACGCAGTAGGGGCTTTCCCTACTGTTTTTCCGTCAAAAACATCATCACAAGTAACTCCACTTGCTTATCCTTTGTGCTAAAAAAGGATTGGGCCACTTGTAGTAACAATAGTTGCCGCCTTTCATTTACTTGTTCTTTATTTGCTCTTTACAATAAAAACCCATATACATTTTCCTTTTATTTCTTGCAATGAAACCTTGCTGAAACCCACTTGTCAGCACCTTGTGCTACTCGTTGGATTCGACACTCTTACTTATGGAAAGGACTACGATAGATCCCCTACACTTGTGGGTCATCGTCCAGCGGGTGACAGACTCCACAATCACTCATAGGATCAGTGACCAAAGATATCAGCCCCTCTTCGCTTCTTCTTCTTCGTACTGCACTTTTAAACATGTTTTCGGAGGTATGAATGTTTCTGCATTAGCTAGTCTGTGTGATAATTCTGGTTTTGGTGTCACCTGGTGTTGCACCGGAGTGTATACTTGAGCTTTTTCGTAAGACAACCGGTGGTGGATGCCAGAGTATCATGACCTTGTGCACATCACCCTTGACCCCGTCGAGGGCACTGAGGGGTAAGTCATCGGGGCCCTCCTCGAGCAGACGCAAGAGGTGCTCCTCTTAACGTGGGTACATCCGCTCTCGGCCCGCCCTCCTCGGATCGATGGCTAGCTCCGAGCATATGTATTCCAACGTGTGGTGAGCGCGGATGTCCAGAATGCCGGACGCGGCTGCATACCGCCTGGGCATAGTGTCGATGTGCGGCTGGAGGTGGGGCGGGCACGCAGGTAGGATGGGAATAGTTTCGACGTGCACATCTATCACAGACCATACCTGAACTTCCTGAGGCCGGGCTATCTTGCTCGCCAGAGGATGAAGGTCGCCCGGTCGTCGCTTCAGATCATCCCTTTGTTTTCCAGCGGGTGAAAGACTCCACGATCACTCATAGGATCAGTGACCAAAGACATCAGCCCCTCTTCGCTTCTTCTTCTTTGTACTGCATTTTCAAACATGTTTTCGGAGGTATGAATGTTTCTGCATTAGCTAGTCTGTGTGAGAATTCTAGTTTTGGTGTCACCTGGTGTTGCACCGGAGTGTATACTTGAGCTTTTTCGTAAGACAACCGGTGGTGGATGCCAGAGTATCATGACCTTGTGCACATCACCCTTGACCCCGTCGAGGGCACTGAGGGGTAAGTCATCGGGGCCCTCCTCGAGCAGACGCAAGAGGTGCTCCTCTTAACGTGGGTACATCCGCTCTCGGCCCGCCCTCCTCGGATCGATGGCTAGCTCCGAGCATATGTATTCCAACGTGTGGTGAGCGCGGATGTCCAGAATGCCGGACGCGGCTGCATACCGCCTGGGCATAGTGTCGATGTGCGGCTGGAGGTGGGGCGGGCACGCAGGTAGGATGGGAATAGTTTCGACGTGCACATCTATCACAGACCATACCTGAACTTCCTGAGGCCGGGCTATCTTGCTCGCCAGAGGATGAAGGTCGCCCGGTCGTCGCTTCAGATCATCCCTTTGTTTTCCAGCGGGTGAAAGACTCCACGATCACTCATAGGATCAGTGACCAAAGACATCAGCCCCTCTTCGCTTCTTCTTCTTTGTACTGCATTTTCAAACATGTTTTCGGAGGTATGAATGTTTCTGCATTAGCTAGACAGTGTGAGAATTCTAGTTTTGGTGTCACCTGGTGTTGCACCGGAGTGTATCCTTGCTTATTTGTAATGACATTTTGGTTATGTGATCAATAAAACACATGTGTTCTAAAAAAAAAAAAGAGAAAGCTGCAGGACAGGCGGTAGACAAGTAACACAACAATACCAGTTACAAAGCCCTACACATTACACCTAGCAAATCGAACACACAAATAGAGCAACACACACATCGTTTTTCGACACACGATTTACTTCCTGCTACATGACAAGACTCAAACATGCTCTCCTACAAAATCAGGTGGCGGCACGCGTGCATCAAACAGGTATCAACAGCAGATCTGCGCAGGGTGCCGGCACGCGCGGATACATCAGGCATACATCCGGCCGTAACGGGTGAGGATTTTCCAGACGACCTTCATCACCTTCTTGGCGTATGCATTGTTGGTGTCCGCCGGCGGCAGGCCCTGGATCCGCCGCGCCAGCCCCATCGTCTCCCTAGGGAACCTCTGCACACGCACGCACACCGTCAGACATGGATGATGCATGAGACAGTTGGGGGAGAGATCCAGCTAGGCCAGGGAACTTACGTCTATGGCGGTATCGAGGAGCTTGTGGACGACGTAGTTGGCAGATGTCCCCCGTACGAGCTTGACGAGGCAGGCGTCGTCCAGGCGCAGGAACGCCGGGAGCACGAGGTGGAGCAGCCCCGCCTTCTGGTAGCAGGCCTCCACCACGTAGCTCCCGATGGGGTCGTCGGACAGCGTCACCACGTCCGCCATGAGCCGCTTCACCAGGAGGTGCCTCGTCTCGCCGTCGGCGTGCTCCAGGACGTGCTGCATGAAGTAGTTGCTACGATACGACACGTGTGCACGCGGAGAGCTTCAGTTTTCAGTTTGGTTTCAATTTTATATATTGTCAGTTAGCCAGCATGCACTAGGTTACCTGAATTTGCCCTTGGCGATTTCGGCGGCGCGGGCAAGCAGGATGTCGTTGAAGGCGCGGAGCTGGTGGCCTGTCGCCCTGGCGTAGCACTCCACGAGGCACTTGGACCCGGACGACTTGTGGATCATGGAGCCGATCTTGTTCAGAGCGCACTGCACCACAATCTGCCAGCAACAAGAGCAAAATTCAGCACGCACGCGCGCCTGGGCTGGGCTGGGTACATACAGATCGATCGTGATCATCGATCGGCAATTGAATTACTAGCTAGCTTACTCTGGTATCCTCATGGTGCGTCGTGGCAAAGCAGTGGTCAAGCAATTGGTCCGCTCTGTCGTGCTCCAGCAAGCCTTCAGACAGGAGGCGGTCTAGCAGCATTGCGCGCAGGTCGGGGTATGGCGACGCCGCCGTCATCAGCTCCTTGACGCAATTCTCCCTGCACCGCGCATCGGATTGCGTGGACAAATTAACTCGTAATCGTACCAGTAATCGTTTGGGGTAGTAAGTATCAATGCCAAAGCAATGCGTGGCGTTAATTACCAGTAATCGTGCTTGGTGGATCGCAGCAGTGAGTTTCTCCCGTTGGGGCTCGGCGCCAGGGCGGCCTGAACGATGGCATCGACCTCGGCGTGCCGCCCGGCGCAGGCGCGCAGCAGCGCCACCAGCACCTCGTGCCCCTCCTTGTGGTCAATGAAGTCGTGCACGCGGCGAGTCACCCCGGCGAGCACGCTCTGCAGGATCCGCTCGTAGTCGTAGTCCTCGGCGCCCTCCTCCTCCTCCTCCTCGCCGAGGAGGAGGTGCACGACGTGCGCGGCCGAGTCGGGGAACGTCACCAGCTGCAGCTCCATCGGGGCGCCGCTGAGCAGCGCCGACCGGGTCTCCTCCAGCGTCCGGCGCCGCCGTTCCCTCACCGTCGGCACTGCCTGAGCCTGGGCGGCTTCGATCGCTCTCATCCTCTTGTAGAAGCCGTAATCCGGCGCGTCCACGCCGGGCTGCTGGTACTGGCTCGACGTCGCGACTGCCTGCGGTTGGTACTGGCTGGCGCTGGCGCTCAGAGTGCACGGCTGCTCCTGCTGCGCCGACGACCAGGGCCCGGATTGGTACTGGCTGGCGCTGGCGCTCAGACTCAGAGTGCACGGCTGCTCCTCCTGCGCCGACGACCAGGGGCCGGATTGGTACTGGCTGGCGCTGGCGCTCAGAGTGCACGGCTGCTGCTGTGGCGGCGCCGACGACCAGGGGCCGGATTGGTACTGGCTGGCGCTCGGCGCCGAGGGGTAGTACGGCGAGAGTGTCTGCGGCCAGAACTGCCGCGTGGTCTGGAGCGCTAGCATCATCGGGTTCATCGCCTCGTGCCGCAACGTCGCCCCACGGTGCTCCTGGCCCAGCTGCTCTCGCGACGGCGGCGGGGCCAGCGCCGCGTGCCTCCGCTCCTCCAGCAGCACCTCCACGTTCTGCTGGCCGAGGCGCATCGCCTGCAGTAAGTAGGAGGCGAGGTCGTCGGCGTCGCCGGCCAAGTTGCTCGGATCCATGGCGATCGAACTAATCGCGCGGCGCGCTAGGTCTTCTGGGCGGCGCTGGGTTACTGCGGAGAGGCGCTCTACATCATATATGAACGTACGGCGCCGTGCCGGGGAGAGGCGCTTCCACGAGTCAGATTGGGAAGGGAATCGGCGAGCCGCCGGACTCTCGCCCGTACGAAATCGGTGAGTCGTCCTTTCCAAATCCATATACGTTCCCGTACTTGTCCCTGACACGTGGGCCGCGCGCCCCGACGATCGTGGATTCCTGCTGATTCGATTTGGATCCGATCCAGGTGATGTTTTCCCCTCCCGATTCTGGCGGCGCCTCAAGGGACGGGGCTTGCCTGCGCCGCGGCCATGCCAGAGAAAGGGAACGCGGAGGATTTGGGGAAAGGAGACCAAGGTGGACCGGTTCGTCCCAAAAAAAAAAATGCAATTTGCACCCACCACCTAAGTTTTGTAGGTGCAATCCTCTTGGTGCCAAGTGCCATGCCAATGCCAAAGTTTGGGACCTCCAAGTAACAGTGCAAATCATTGTTTTCAAAATCTCATTTGCGTGTCATCTTATCAGACACTTTAGAGCTGCTGCGAAAACCAGACCACAAAAATAATACCAAGAGTAAATAATCACCCACATATATTGTGTAATAATAATACAGGCACATAGCACCGAAGTTCAAAACAAAAACAAAAGGTATGGAGCACCTGGTTTTTTTTTTTTTTTGAGGGTAGTATGGAGCACCTGGTGCTACACAGTACACAATCCACCAAGACACACTCTGTGTGCCTGCTACCAGGCCCAGCGAGTTCCGGATTATACATCGTAAAGAGTATTTCTGCAAAAAAAAATTCGGGAAGAGTATTTCTGCAATGACCATGTTCCTCTGTAAAGAGTATTTTTGCTACGACCATGTTCCTATAATCCTATGTACGACTGACGGACGCCACACCAAGTATTTCTGCTATGGCCAGCAAATCTGAAAGGGGAGGGTTGACAGCTCCGCGCCAACAAGCATTCCTTTGGATTGTGGACTTCATATTCGCTGGTTAGGTTCCGCCTCAGATTCCTGTGCCCAACACAATGCCATGAAAGAACCTGCGGGAAACGAAATCGGAAACAACAAATATTTAGTGCAGGACATAAGTATGTGATCACATATAAATGAACTTCAACTTTTAACAAGACTAACTTGATAATATGGCAACACAGAGGAACATGTACTGCAATGCAACAAAGAAGAACACAATTACATGTCCGATTAACTTGTTGCAGGTGGGCTGAATCAGTAACCTCATGTTTTGACATATACTGAACCATACGAATTTCTAACATCCATCTCTGCAATTCCACTAAAAACACACAAGAAATAAGTGTACTTGATGGACAATGTTGTTTACAAAAACCAAAATAGAAGTATTTTCTGTAAGCCAGAGCTAGCTTCTAAAATGACATATATTTCAGGTTAGAGGTAGTGCTACTATATTAAGGGTAAGGAGATTGCGCGAAACTTCAGCGCTGACAATGGGTTACTCTTCCCAGTTCCGTCTTCCTAGCAAAGCTTAAAGTGAACTACCAGTGATTTGTTTCCCACCTATTTAGCTACTATAACTAAATCTACATCACCTAACTACCAAAACAATTGAGGCAACTCCCAAGCTCGAAAAATATAATTTAGTCATCATTGAATGGTTCCCTCCCCTAAGTAGAGGACTGTACTGTCAACACACAACCTGACAGAATTACAAGTTTGGAGGTAAAGCTATCAAAACTTAATTAACCAATTTTCATATACACAATTAAGCTTTATGGCCCGTGGCACAGAACCTCAGGTTTTATTCCACCTGCAAGTGATTGTTCAATTGAGCATATTGGTTACAGCTGGGCATTGTGAAAAAACACAGGAATATGTGCCCCGAGCCATAAAACTGAGGGTGTTCTGCAACTAAGACCACACAACATGGGGTTTAATCAAATGAATTGACCATGATACAATTTTGGCATGTGCTACTAGGTGTTGGAGTGTAGACAACATACCTAAACAAGCTTCTTCCAATATCAGAAATGTCACCGCCATGCAGAAGATACAACCAGCTTTCTGTTCTTCCATCCAAGATAGAGGACACCATCTTTCTCCTCTAGCTTGTAGTAATTGTGATAATCAGTACTTAACAGCTTTCGGATAGTATTGTTCACCAACGAACTTAGGGGACATGGTCTAAATCCAGCCATTGCAAGCCTAGACCGCCACTTTCCAAAAGGCTCATGCCTCTCCACTCTTTCTGCGCCTTCACACGCAATTAAATTGACAATATCTTTTGCAACACAGTGCTGCTCAGTGCTCATCCGCTTCCTGTCATCCTTGGGGCGAGCTGCATCTATTGCTTCGAACATGGCTATGTAGTAGTCAAGGGTCTCCATGTATCTACTGAAGAATGGGGCGGTGTTTGTGTTCGCCTCCTGCTCTACAAGAGTTACCACTCTAGGAGAAAGGCTCTTAACCATTCTCAATATCCTATCCCGGTGGTTTTCTGTGCAGACACTCTCATCAGGAGTATGATGCAGCTGATAAGGAAAGTTGACAGCAATAGCCTCCCCGTATCTTATACCAAGATGTTCGAGTGTAACCTCATGACTAGCTGCATGTACGGCATTGAACTCAAAGGGCAGACGACATGACTGAGCAATGCTGTATAACTTCCGTCCGACTATATCCAGTCCACCACCCCGGGCATAAGCTGAATCTGAGTCATCTATACCAGTGATTCTTAGGAATGGTGGCCCATCAGGCCTCACAGCAAAGGCCTGTATCATAGTTTCCCACTGGCTCCCTTGAGCGATTTGGAAATCGATGATGTGAATAAAATTCTCACCCTTAACAGCCTCAACTATAGCACCATTGGCAGACATGTAACCAAATTTGAAGAATGGGCAGATATCATAGAGATGACGCATGTAAGACATGAGCTCTGAATTCGTAGTTTGAGGTTCCTTACACTTCAGAGAGTTATACAAGGCATGTCCGGTGGACGACCGCCTGGCAACAAGGCCTTCCAACATATAAGCTCCCAGACGTTGCATTGGTTCTCCAGAGACGGAAACCATCTTCGCTAACTCTGATATCAGTGTGTCCTTATGAGAATGGTTCTCATCAACAGCCATACCACATGCTACAATTACCTGCTTCAAGTCCCCAGAATTAATTCCCAGAAGCTCTCTCCAGTTACTTTGGTCTAATGCAGTGGCAATTAAGGAGCTTTTGGAGCTAACTACGTCCGACTCAGATCCGAACATTGCATTTTCTAACTCCTGAAGTGTTGTATATTTCAAATTTGGTACCTCGGTAATGCATGAAGCACTTGCGGGGGAATCATACATGTGATCCGAGTGTCTATCATGCTGAGAGATGTGGCTCCCACTTAGGCACTGAGGAGATGTAGAGGTATGGCCAGGATAAACACAGTTGGCTGATGAAGAATCCAGAGTGCAGTACTGTGGTTGAAACACCTGGGCCTTGGAATTGCTGTACAGTGACCCACCATCAGAGGATAGGTAGTGAAGATCCACATGATTTCGCTGCACATAGCAAGTACTATTTCGTCCCATGTGCATTGAACTGGTGTAGTATGGTATTTGAGAATTATCTGGATATCTGTATGACCGGTTAGATGCCTGTGTTGACATATTTTCCAACCTTGTTGAGGTGATCTATTTGCTGGAATCCAAAGAGACGTTGTACCTCCCCACGATCAGGAGTTACTTTTGCCTTCTTTCTCAATATATGTTCAGTACGACGATGACATCAACTGCATAGGACAAATATAAGATTAGTCCAAGAAAAGATACATATAGATCCATAGAAAACAAATGATGTAATTTGAGCCTCCCAGGTAGAAATTAGGCAACTAATCAAGCTACCATGTATCAATCTCGTAAACATTGGAACAATTCAAAGAAACTGGAGATGTCTCATTAAGGAAACAATCAAGAGAGCTTTCTTTTGGTTATAAGAGAACCACTGCATTGATACTCTATGTTCTTCTAACAATTCAGACTCCATCCTATCAAATCAACAAATTGCATAATATAATCCCAAAGCAGAATCGCAATTCACAAGTTATGGCATCCCACATGGGCATATGGCCATATTCCCTTAATAAGGGATGGTTAAACTCAGAAATAGCCTGTCAGAATAGGAAAGCACGCTTATGTATGGACTGCCCGTGTTTGAATCATTTGTTCCCCTTGAGACAAATGATCTCTGGAGAACCAAGCGCTAACTTGGTGGCTACAGCTCACGATGGTGAGCTCGAATAGCCGGGTTCGAATCGCAAGTGAAGCGTTCGGACTAAATGGGGTGATATCCGCGTGAAATAATTGCTAGAGAGGTATCATTTACCTAATAACGTATAGCCAATGGAGGGATTCTTCCCTCGTTGGTGAAAGTTTTTAGATAAATGATCTGTCATGATAAATTCATAGAAACTTTTACTCATAATGCATAGGGCTAGACCCAGCTTAAAAGAGGGTATGCAAATTTGGCTGGATACTTTGTAATCAGTGAACCAGATCATCCATCATGATCACAATGTAAATATTTGTCCCTGCTTTAAAAAATTTAATAAAATGACACAGTAGGGATCGTCCCTACTGTTTTTGTGTCAAAAAAAAATTCTAGAGAAAAACAATATTAAATCCATCAAGACTCTAAGAGTAGGTGCTATCAGTCTATCACCACTTCACAAGTGTGCAGTAAACCTGGAGATTCCCAATTTTGGCAGGGAGATCAAACAAGATTGTGCACTATCTGATATCAAGTGGGTAATGCAGACAGTGCCCGTTTTTGTAACAAAAAAATGGATGAATAATAGAACATTGGCCGATCAAGTCATTTGCACTTTTAATAAGCAGTGAGGGTTGCTCAAGTGCTAGGATACGGTTGGGCTTGTGTCACATTCAGAAGAGTGCTGGTAGGCGGAGTTTGGTGCTATGGCAGAATGTGCAAGCCATGTGTGTGGATGGCTGTCGAGTGAAGAGCCCTAAACCTCAGAAAGGATACTGTGCGGCCCTGAAACCACAGAAGTTTCCATACTGTATAGTACTTGGCTTGCCTGATTTCCTAAGGCGGCAGCAGCAGTTATTTGGAAATATCTGGATGGCTAGGAATGCATCATTTTTCAGGAATGTAATGATTTGTGATGCTGGTGCTCTGACTTATCAAATTAGCTGACGGTTGAATACTGTGGATTCAAAACTTTCTTACTATGGTAGCCATGCATATGATAAAAAATTACCTGGTGTCCATAATATCCAAGCAGACTAACGTGATGGGAAATTTTGTATATGGGTCCGACACTTGTAAACATAGTAGAAAGATAACATGGGATCTTCCCCAGCTTTAAACGTTCCTTGTATGCGCATCTGAACATTCGTTTTTGATAGATCAGGCATTGTAATAAAATGCCTCTTGTCTAAGAACAGATATAATAGAATAGTCGTGCACTCAGTGTTACTTGTAAACAGGGATGTGTTTCGTAATTTGACTCGGATTCAAACACAGGGTGTCCGGTTAGGCAGGTCTTTCTTTCGACATGGCAAACAGCCGGAATCCGACATGGATTCGGACAAAGGGTCGTGTCCTGACTAGGAAAGTCTTTCATTTGACATGGCAAATAACAGGCTAAATCCGACATGGATTCGGACACAGGGTCGTGTCCTGATTAGGAAAGTCTTTCATTTGGCATGACAAATAACAGCCGGAATCCGACATGGATTCGGATACAGGGTCATGTCCTGATTAGGAAAGTCTTTCATTTGACATGGCAAGTCCGAATAGGCAAGCCTTTCATTTGACATGGGAAATAACAGCCGTAATCCGATATGGATTCGGACGCAGGGCCGTGTCCGATTAGGCAAGTCTTCCAATGGACATGGGAAATAACAGCCAGAATCCGACATGGATTCGGACAGGGTGCCGTGCCTGATTAGGCAAGTCTTTCATTGGACATGGGAAATAACAGCCGTAATCCGATATGGAATCGGACAGGGTGCCATGTCCGATTCGGCAAGTCTTTCATTGAACATGGCAAATAACAGCCAGAATCCGACGTGGATTCGGACAGGGTGCCGTGTCCGATTCGGCAAATCTTTTTGTTGACACGGCAAAGAACAGCTGGACTACAGCACCCTTAACAGAGTCCGACACTGATTCGGGGTGCGCGCGATTCGACAAAAGGAGAACTTAGGACGCCGGTGTTCTGCACAAAACTGTATGTATACACAGACTGCAGCATATTATCAAGGAAAATACAACGTTCACCTAACAAAGGGCTAAAAAGTTATTTGAAGAAAGCATAGGGCTAAACAAAATAGAGATGCAGAAGTCGCTCCCCGGATAGGAATGCATCAAATCCAGGGACTCTCTTCCTTCCGGCATTGGCAACACCATCACACCTTAACAGGGGCGGGTGGATGTAGACCAAAATTTCTGGAGGCCAGTGGGGGTCCAACTAACTAGCTACTCTTTCAGTTGAGGACAAAATGCTCGTCCGTCAGAAACCGATGATCAAGAATCGCGGACGGGGTCCATGGCGGCTGGGCTGACACGGCTGAGACGGTGAGAGGCGGAGGGGTAACTCGTCTGAAGGCGCCGGCGATGACGCCAAGGGCGGTTGCTAGGGGCGGAGGGAGATACCCTTGGGGGCAGGTGGAGAGGATGGAGAGGACAGTGAGAAATTCGAACCTTGCACAACAAATCTAGCGCTACAGATGAACATGAAGAGAGGGCGGGGTATGGGGCATACCTTGACGAACGGCGCGAATCCTGTGAGCCTCTGATCCCGCAGTCCCTCCCGGGCGTCTCCGGCGGAGGAAGAAGAGAAGAAGAAAGAACAAAGCTAGTAGGTGGACAGGACGACGACCGACCCGAAGACCAGACCAGACGACACGAGACGTAGACGAGAAAGAAGCTCGAAAATAAATAAAGGAATGGAGGGGGACACCGGCACAGCAGGTTTTGTGGGGAGACGGGCGTTTCTGCGACATAGGCGTGGGGAAACGCCATCCGTGCGATCTGCATCGGACCGCGGCGGACGCCCTCTGCTTCGAATCTCGTTGAAACAAGGCAAGAATTAAAGGATGAATCGGAGGACAATGACCAGGCGCTGTAATGATTTGCCTTAATTGTTTCCTCCCGTTGATGCGTCGGGCATGTAGAGCAGTCCAACTACGTCGTCGTTATGGACTTATGGTCGTGATGACACATCGGCATTTAGGCGACAAACTTGATTTCGTTAATCTGCATGTCACCGTATCTCACAAAAATCCCACAGTTAATGAATCGTCTTGTGGATCATACTATTAACAACTTGAACACACAAATCGTTTTATTTTCAGATGTAACAAACAAATAAGCGCTGAAGAGCTTAATTATTTCTGTTTTATGCATATATTATAGTCTCTTTTATTTTACGTCATTTTTGTCAAGATATTCTCTCCGTACATGTTTATATGTCTGGCGTACTACCAATCTCCGTCGGTGTCGACGGGAGAAACTCTTCTGGTACCAGGAACATGTCGTTGTCAATTAAGCGCTACGTTTCACTGGACGAACATGACAATACTAATTGGGAGGTCAATGTGACGAGCCCCCGAGAATAAATTTGTGGTTGGATGGTTAAGAGGGTGGTTGTACCCTCTGCCCACCAGAGTTCAAATCTCGGATTTGATACTGGTGTTTCTCATTTAGCCGGAATATTCTTCAGTTGAAGGTGATGTTCCCGTCGACAGCGAGGTGACTTTGTCAATTTTAAGACTTGATCCTTCGGCTCAGTATTTCGAAGGTGCTCATAGGGATAGAATATACGTGAGTGCATTCATAGGGGTGAATGTATGCACGTGTAAGTGGGCGTTTGCGTTGTAGTGTACGTGTTTGATGAGCCCAGCCAATGGCGGAGCTTGAACGAAATCGTAACAGGGGCGAGATGCAAAATAACATGTGCTTTCTTCAGTACAATGAAACAATGGTTTGCCCCTTAAACAACCTATAAACAATTATTTTAATTTACTGCAAAATCTAGTAGAACCTAAATAGAACCATCCCCGATTATAAAGATGCAAGAATCAGAACTAAGAAACAGCTGGGGCTGCTGAGTGCTGACTGCAGTAGGAGAGGAGAAAATCACAGAATGGCACAAGGGAGATGGAGAATAACTTGCCGCAGCGGACTGCAGAGAGCTGGGAACTTCACGAGTTAATTAGGCGAGAGCGCTGCTAACTGCGCGCGGCGCCGGCATGCCTGAGCTCGGCCACAAAGAGATGAGCCACCACTGCGATCAATCCATGGCCTCCCGGCGCCACCACGTGCACCACCGGTCATCCCATACGGCCACACGCCCACATGACCAGTCGACCCCAAGTCTACCAGACAAGACAAGAGAGAGAACCTATACTCGTCTCTCCAGAATTCAGACATGAAGCTCCCAGGAAGAAGGAAACGAGACAGATGGGCCTTACTATATATTAAGGGGTAGCCTAAGATTTTCATTTTCGTTCGGGGGGGGGGGGGGGGGGGGGGCGACCGCCCAGGTTCGCCCCCGTGAAGCTCCGGCACTGAGCCCAGCTTCATTTAATTGGAATGAATCAATTTTTTTAGATTTTCAACTTATTTGCTGTATTTACCAAAACTACTAGTACGTCAACATTCCCACTCCAGCAACCTCAGCCACTCATTGCATACGTAGTGGTTCCTGATGTCGTTGATACATTGTTGCAGATGTATTTAGAACGTAAAGACTTCACATTAAATGGTCACATGAAACGGTTTAATTCGACGTGGAACACTCCATTCATTGAGATTGAGTGAGCGATACGGTCACAATTTCCCAACCCATTTTCATCCGCTGAACAATGGACAGTGATTATAGGCTGAACCGTCAATGACCAAAGCCTGACCGCACGAGGCCGAACGATTACCTGATAATCAGCTTTTCTGGTATTTTCTTCTTTTTGCCTAAGCGCCTAGCTAGGCGTCTACCGCTGTACATGCCCTAATCGAGATCTGGGTCACCAGACATCGTCCTCGCCCAAGCCGCAGCTGTTTCTTTCGGTAGGTAAACTGATGGACCATGCTTCACTCTAACTGTTAGTACCACAAGTCCACCGCTACACCAGAAACTTGTGTGTCTTCCGTCTCTGCAAATGGCCGCGTCGGTCTCGCCGCCATTCTATGCTAAGGCCCCGCTTGGATTACCATATTCCGGCGGGAAAGCGTCGGAAAGAATTACAGACCTGAGGACCAGTGGCGGGGCGTGAACAAAACTCTAGAGGGGGCAGATTCCATAAAAAGCAGGAACTAAGCATAAAAAGAGAAGACAAGTCAAAGAACATATATAAGATATTATGAGATGGCAATGTCATGATATATAGATCTCTTCATGCAAAATACAATAGATATAAGTGGTTCGAATATACCTGGGCATTGTACAAGTATTTTTATGCTCCATGATCCAATCACCAAAAGACAACTAAATATGACCAATAACTAGCTACAGAAATGCTCTTCGGTTCTTCTTTGCTTTGAACTCAGCAATTACATCTTCATAGCTAATTGTTAAAGAGATCTCCCGTTCTATTTGTAGCAGCATGCTATCTGCAAGAAAATCATCTTCCATTTTGTTACGCGGCCTTGTCTTGATAATCTTCAAGCTGGAGAAAGCTCGCTCGGCACTTGCGGTTGAAACAGGGAGAGTAACAAGCAATCGAAGCAACCTATCAAGCCAATTATAGATTCTATCTCGTCCTGTCTCAACAAGGCAGCGACATAAAGTTGCAATGGTTGCTGGCTTTCTCAGTTCTTCACTTTTTTAGCATCCACAACAAACTGGTTCAGCTGAAGTTCTAACCCATACCTCTCTTGTTGTGTAAAATCAGCTGGATAATATTTCTCCACCATTGAACATATTTCTTTAGCACTGAAAGATTTAAATCCATTTCTTGGTATGAGTGTAACACTAATGGATAAGAGATCCATCACTTTATCATTGAATCTGAGATTCAATTCATTGAGCTGGCTATCAGTTGTTGCTCGATATATCCCCACTCGTAAATACCTTTCAGTAGTGAAATGACCAGGTTGACGCCGGGCACGCCCACCACGCAAAATATATGTTGCCTCCATGTCTGGAATATCGATGTCATGCTCCACACAGAACTTAATAATCGTCAGGATAAAGATATCCCATCCTTCATCGGATCTCATCTTTTCTAGAAGCACCTTTGTGGAATGTGTTGGGAATATGCCCTAGAGGCAATAATAAAATGGTTTATTAAGCATATTCAAAGTTTATGATAATGGTTTAGTATCCATGCTATAATTGTATTAAATGGAAACATAATACATGTGTGGAATATAAACACCCGGAGTCCCTAGTGAGCCTCTACAGGACTAGTTCGTTGATCAAGAGATAGTTAGAGTTTCCTAACTATGGACTTGTTATAGTCACTTGATAACGGAGTCATATCATTAGGAGTAATGGTATGATGGACATGACCCAAATAAAGAGTTGCAATTAATCGTGTCACAAAAGTTTTGTTGTCAACACTTTTAATATATGCCAAATATAGTTTCCTTAGACCATGAGATTATATCACTCCCGTTCACCGGAGGAATACTTTGTGGACATCAAACGTCACTTCGTAACTGGGTGATTATAAAGGTGGCTTTCAGGTATCTCCGATGGTGGGTTGTTGGGTGATATGAATCGAGAGTGGAATTTGTCCCTCCATGTGACGGAGAAGATATCTCCAGGCCTTCTCGGTAATATAGCATCAAGAGTCTGCAGACATGTGATTAAGTTGTAATCACCGGGATCCTATATTATGGACGAGTAAAGAGGACTTGCCGGTAACGAGATTAAACTAGACATGGGGATGTCAACGATTATATCTCGGGCAAGTAAAATATCGTGAGACAAAGGGAATCGTATATGAGATTAATTGAATCTCCGACATTGTGGTTCAATCGAGAAAAGGTTTTCGTTGAGTGTATAGGAATTAATATGGACATCCCGGTCCCGCTATTAATTATTGATATGATCATGTCTATGCATTCTCGAACCCGTAGGGTCACACACTTAACGTTCCGATGAAATTAGGTTTTGCGATGAATTAAATGATGACGTGAACGAATGGTGATTCGGAGTCTCGGATGGGATCCCGGACATCACGAGGAGTTCCGGAGGAGTCCGGAGAATAAGATTCATATATGGAAAGTGGTTTCCGGAGGTTTCGGAAAAGTTCCGGAAATTATTTAAAGGGTACCGGAAGGTTCCGGAATGTTCTAGAAGAGTCTAGAAGTGGGACCGCATAATTTGTATGGGGCCCACATGGTGCAAAGGGGTGCTGCCACCACTTGGTGGGGCGCACCACCTAAGCCCATGGGCTGGTGCGGCATAGGAGGGGAGTCCCACTCCTAGTTGGACTAGGAGGTGGGCTCCCACCCCTTTAGGAAAGGGCCCAAGAAGGAGTCCTTGTTGGACTCCAACTTGGGGGGCAAGCAAGGAGGGGCCGGCCGGCCCCCTCCCCTTGACCTAGCCGCCACCTATATAAGGAGGGGGGGGGGGTGCGCACCACACACCTTGGAGGCAGCCGCACCTCTCCCCTAGCCGCACCCCCCTCTTCCCATCTAGCCCTAGTGCGCCACCCCATCTCCCCGAAGGGCTGCCGCACCTCCACCTCTCCACCATAGCCGCACCACCCCTATGCCCTAGGGCTGCTGCGCCGCCTTGTCCTCTCCCTCTCCTCTTGCTTGGCTTGGCGAAGCCCTGCTCGCGGAGATCGTCATCATCACCGGCACTACCGTCGTGCTGCTGAGATCATCAAGGCCACGTCGTCTCGCTTGCGGGATCAAGGAGTCGACGTCTTCATCGAGCTGTACGTGTGGACGCCGCGGAGGTGCTGCCCGTTGCTGCACTTCGCCGGATTGGATCTCGAGGATAATACATCTCCTCGCGACTAGACGAGTCTAGTTGCGGGGATCGACTAGCCAACCCCTGCACCGACAAAACGCGTTTGTTGATCTTCGAGGGTAAGAGATTGGATCTCATCTTTGCTATCTTCATCTCGTTGATCTAGATCCTTGGGGTTTATTCCGCTTTGCCGCGTAGAAAATTTTTGTTTTCCATGCTGCGACCCCATCAGTGGTATCAGAGCCTAGATCTTCGTAGGTGTTGATGCGATTAGAACACAAGGAGTTGTGGGCGTTGATATTTTATGTTGCTACCTTCTCGCGTGCACTTTGCATCTTTGCGGTATTGTGAGATTGAAGCGGCCCGGACCAACCTTACTCGTCCACGCACGAGAGACCGGTTCCACGACTGACATGCAACTTGTTTTGCATAAGTGGCTGGCGGGTGTCTGTTTCTCTTGCTTTAGTGAGGATGCAATTTTCAATGGAAGGCCTTTCAAAAGGATGAGTAAATAAGCAACTATTATATCACCGTTGTGGTTTTGCGTAGATTAGAACGGTTCTAACTCGTTGACCCAAGCCACGTAAAATTTGCATAAACAAAGTAGAGGCGTCTAACTTGTTTTTGCAGAGGGGGTCAAGTGATGTGATATGGCCAATGTGATTTGTGATAATGTATGCAATGATCATGTTTGTAATATTTCGCGACTTGCATGTCGACGAGTACGGCAACCGGCAGGAGCCATATGGTTGTCTATTATTTTATGTGACCTGCGTGTCAATGAAATTCACCATGTAATTTGCTTTACTTTATTGCTAAGAGTAGCATTAGTTGTAGTTGCAATAGTTGGTGGACAACCATGGTGATGGCGCCAAGATGATGGAGATCATGCCGGAGATGGAGATCTTGCCGGTGCTTTGAAGATGGAGATCTAAGAGCATATGAAGAAAGGCCATATCATATCACAATTATGAATTGCATGTGATGTTAATCCCTTTTATGCACCTTATTGTTATGCTTTGATGTGATCGCGACGGTAGCATGATAAGGTGATCTCTCATGTTAATATCAAGATAATTAAGTGTTCTCCCCTAGTATGCGCCGTTGCGAAAGTTCGTCGTTTCGAAGCATCTCGTGATGATCGGGTGTGATAGATTCAACGTTCACATACAACGGGTGCAAGCCAGTTTGCACAAGCAGAAATACTACGGTTGTCTTGACGAGCCTAGCATGTACAGACATGGCCTCGGGAACACGGAACCGAAAGGTTAAACACGAGTCATATGAATGATATGATCAACACTGAGTTGTTCACCATTGAAACTACATCATCTCACGTGATGATCGGTGGTGGTGTAGTGGATTTGGATCGTGTGTCACTAATCAACCGGAGAGATGTTGAGTTTAGTGGGAGTTCGTTAATTTGATTAATTTGAACTAAAATTATCATAAACAAGTGTCCTAAAGATGTCTTTGCAAAATCCTTGTAGATCATGGGAGACTACAGTAGTATGTTTCTTGCTGAGGAGCTGCGTCTAGATGGGTCCAACTTTGCTGAGTGGTACATGCGTCTGAGAGAAGCCCTATTCGCCAATGATGAGCTCTACGTGATAGATGAAGCCTTAGAAAAATGCCCTGATGTTACTGTTGACTATGAAGGGTATATGGAGTGGTATGATCAAAAGACCACCTACTTGAGAGTCGAGTGGCTGATATGCGCCTTCATGGATTCTAACCTTGGTAGACAATTCGGAAACTTGAGCGCAATGGAGATTGTCGATGAGCTGAAACAAAGGTTCATAGCACAAGTTAGAGTTGCAAGGTTTGAATGCCTGGATGAATTTCTTTCAACTAAGATGGAAGAAAACACTTGCTTGGAACAGCACCTAAGTAAGATGCACCGGCTGTATTATACTATGGTGGATGTTTGGAACCATGAAATAACTGACGAGATGGCAATAGATGGGGTGCTGCGTTCGCTTCCCCCCAGCTATAAGGATTATGTGAAGAACTATGTCATGGGAAGGGATTCGATCACTTTCTGTGAGTTCATTTCCCAGCTGAGTCAAGTTAAAGTGGAACCCATAGCAGGAGAGGTAGTCAACGCAGAAGGTATATTTTGATATACTAGTTATAAATGTTTAATGTCCCATTTACACTTGTGGTGAGCTAAGTATTTGATACTTGTGCTGTTTTATGAAAACAGGGCCTGCCGTTTGAGAAGTGCATGGAGGGACTGAGTGGATTTCGCGGGAAGATGGCAATCAAGGAGTTGATGCTGGCGATGTTCTACTTCTACATTTATCGTTTTAAATTAGAGGATTTGAATGAGTTTTGTAATCGAATTAAGTGTGATCTTAAATTAGTGTGTCTCGGTTTGTGAGACGGTCATTCATGTTAAAGACAAGTGGTTGTTCTATTTTCATGAGTAATCCTTTTTGGAGATCACGTTTCGATTATGAGATTATTGTCCTTTGCTAGATTTAAACGATAATTAGTTAAACACTTATAAAAAATAAAGACATGCTAAAATATCCAATACTTAATGATGAGAATTGTTTTAATTGTACTATTAGTGCTGAAGAGCATGTTGATGCGCATCACTAAGTAGTGTGATTAAAAATGCCATTTTCTGAAAATGCCATGAGTTGCTGAAAATAAACACAAGTGTTGGTTGTATTTTTCAGTAAATAAAAGACATCATTATTTTATCATGGATGAGTGAATAGGAGTATTTATTCATGTCATGATTTTGGAAGTAGAGGATATTGAGTTAACAAGATAATTGAGTCTTTTCGATTTGATCAAAAGAGACAAAATATTTGAGTTATTGTTTAGTATGGTGACTTGTGACAAGTGTTATCACAAATTACAATGTTTAGAGTTTATTCAAAAGCTGTTTTGATAAACCTAAAGTATTGTAGTCACATTGTATTTGATATCGTGTGGTCATAAACAAAGGGTTCTTGGTTTTAAGTTTTCATTAGTATCATTTAGATTTATTTTTGATAAACACTCCTGTTTTAAATAAAGGATCTATTTAATGATTTGCATTTCGCATATGAGTTATGTGAAATAGTGGTTTCAATGATTATGAGATAATTAAGAGCCATAGCAAATAAAGTTTTGTAAAGTGTTCATATGAGATTATGAATAGAGATTCCACAATGTGAGACTAAAAGGAACAAACCAATGTGTTTGGTTGTGTTATGTATTTTAGTGGATTTATCGTGAAATGGTTTCATGGATAAAAGAATTGTTGGAATGAGTTTAGAAAGATTAAACCTTGCATGTTTATGTATCAAGTGGCACATATGTAAAGTGCTATGTTGGTTAAAACTTGACACATAAAGGTTTTGATGATGGTGATCATTGAATTCTGGTTTAGCTTGTCTAAAGAGATGTAGGTTTCAAGAATATGAAATTTTGTCAAAAGTTGCAAAATAATATTCATGATTTACTTGTCGTGTTTTTGAGAAACAAGACATACCTACAAAGCTACAAAAGAAGAAATAGAAACTTTAAATACGAAAGTGACTAAGAGTCATTCTACTTTAAGTTTAAATCATAAAGTAATCGTTACTTGATTTTGTGAAAAGAATGTTTCACATATTTATTTTGGCAAAAGAGTTTGCGTGGAATAAATAAAACTTAGAACTAGCAAAGTGCTGGTGTTTCGTATATGAGTTCTCGAATCTTAAGAGTTAAGAGTTTTGGAGGAGTCCAAAGTGTCGAGAAAGTGCATAAGAAACTGAGTGAGATCTAATTAAGATATGTGGTGACATATATTAAGTTAGAGCAGAAATTAATTTCCATAATCAAAATATGTGGTGACATATGTTTGAGTGGGAGCTGATTAATCATGGTCAAATATAAAGATAACATATTTCTGAGTGGGAGCCACTGTGTTTTCACAATTTAATATGTGTATGAGGTATATTTGAGTGGGAGTTTACAACATAGTGTTTGAGTGAAATGGAGATTTCATAAATGTTTGTAAATGTTGTCATGGACCATTGCATAACTTATGAAGTTAATTTGAACGTCAATATTCATGTAGATGAATGTATCTATGGAGGATAGATAAGTTTGATAAACATTAAAGTCAGATGTTTAACCTAAATATTTTTGAAGGAGTTCAAAATGAAACAAGAGAAGAATGGTTCATCTCATTGTGATATATAGGTGAAGCATTGAGTTAGAGAACTCAGTACAAAATGATGGTTGGAGGATATGTTGGAATTCAATATGAATTGTTCATAGATCTCAACATATAAGAACCATATGTTTGTATATGACGATAAGTGACCCAAGTTCTTAATTGTAAGAACATGTTGAATGAGGAGTCATTTTTCATGAGATTGAGATAAAATTTAGAAAATGGTGGACTTGGTTGAAGTCATAAAGCCAGACTAAATTAGGGATCTCTTAATAGCAGAGTAGCACAGCTAAAGCATGATCGGAAATGTCAAAGTGACAAGGTTCACTGTTGATTTGTTAAGTCTACAACATATAGGAGTATATGGTTAATTCAAGGATTGAAATAAGATATAATATTTTGGTTTGAGAAAGTTGTTTCAAGATTGAGTGAGTTCCAGATGCATGTGTTATGAGAAAGTTCTTTTGACTAATCATACATATGGGCATGAAAGGATATGATTATCTCACTCTATGACCAAACATATTATATGCATTATATGATAATGATTTTATCATGGGATGATAGGAAGTTTATCATGTGATGATAAAGTAATGTCAATTTAGGTGACAGTTACAATTTTGCAAAGGACATAAAGAACTGTAAAGGTACAGAGTACGGACGGAACCTCTTCCACAAGCAAACATGATCAGCACTGAGACTTCATGAGTGAGACTCCATGGGTGTTGGATCGCGGAAATGTAAACTAGATTATTGACTCTAGTGCAAGTGGGAGACTGTTGGATATGCCCTAGAGGCAATAATAAATGGTTTATTAAGCATATTCAAAGTTTATGATAATGGTTTATTATCCATGCTATAATTGTATTAAATGGAAACATAATACATGTGTGGAATATAAACACCCGGAGTCCCTAGTGAGCCTCTACAGGACTAGTTCGTTGATCAAGAGATAGTTAGAGTTTCCTAACTATGGACTTGTTATAGTCACTTGATAACGGAGTCATATCATTAGGAGTAATGGTATGATGGACATGACCCAAATAAAGAGTTGCAATTAATCGTGTCACAAAAGTTTTGTTGTCAACACTTTTAATATATGCCAAATATAGTTTCCTTAGACCATGAGATTATATCACTCCCGTTCACCGGAGGAATACTTTGTGGACATCAAACGTCACTTCGTAACTGGGTGATTATAAAGGTGGCTTTCAGGTATCTCCGATGGTGGGTTGTTGGG